>ML817804.1:57899-69232 GCA_009831015.1 Picea engelmannii | reverse complement strand
AAAGAGGTGTTTTCACACTTTCAGTTGTGAAAATCGAATCGAAACCAAATTGCAATTGTCGCAAAAAATGAAACAAATGTCTAGTAGCATGATGCGACGATGATTTGTCATTAACTAGACAAGAGGTGTAGGCAGCTTTTTTTAGAGTAATTAAAAAAATGAATTGGCTGCCAACAGACTTGTGCTCCACACTCACATTCTATACATGGTGGGTACTTTTGTTAGATTATGATAATTTAAGCATTTTGGATCATTACATTTGGTATCAAAGCACTGATCCTAGGGTTTTGCTTCCTCAAGATAATCATTTTGGAATTTTCAATATAACATTTTCTTGGAGAATTTTCAAAAGGATATACTTGGATGATATTTATATCACTTATCATAGTACATGTGGTACAAATTTCAGCTTCAGGTTCATTTTAGTTTCAGAGATACACTATGTGGAAGATAGGGTATTTGACTAGTCCTATTGACTAGTCTCAAACATGTGTTTCAGTTAAAAAAGTAATATATACTTCATAGAAGATAAAAAATATTTGAGACCAATTTCATTGGAAACATTATGGTCCATATTCATTCTAGTACAATTTTTAAAATCATATATAAAATATTGTTCGTGTGGCACGTTGTACAAGTTCGATCTCTTGGAAAGGAAAAACATTAGCAAGGTGTGGGTAAGTTACCATAACTTCCACTTGTCACATCCAATTTTGGTAAGACCTGTGTAATTGCAAAGAATAAATTTCATATCTCTATAGATTGAAATTTCAAACTCATAAGGGAGAAAATTGCAGAGATACATTAGAAGGAAGGTTTACTAGGAGGAGAGACTCCAAAACAAGGTTTTCAAAGGTATGTTGACTTAAAACTATCATAACTTTTGATTGGAATGCTTGATTAAGATGATTCAAAATCCATTGTAAAGATAAAGAATAGAGGAACATACTGGAGCAATGATTAAAATAATTTGATATCATTATCACTAATATATTGAGGTTGTAAGTTAAGTGTTGTGGTTATACCTCAACTAAGAATCAATGGAAATTCCTAAATTTACAAGAGATGAAGATAAAGATGAAAGAAGTCCTATGGAATGTTTGAGGTTGGTAAAAGAAGATGATATGACTCCTTCATAGGAAATAAAGTATTTTTCCGGTGATGCTTGGAAGTGGTGGATGATGATTGATCAAGGTAATATATGGCACTACACATGGGGAGAATTTGAAGAAATATTCTCAAATAAATGGATTAAGGATATAAAAATGGAGGAAATGTATAGACTTCAATATGAGTTAAAATAAGTAAAGGAAGAGATAAAGAAGAAAAATGATGAGTTTTCCAAGATGGAATCCCTTAATGAATCACTCATTAAGGAGGTTAAGAACTTAAAGCAAGAAAAGAATAATAAATCAAAGTGGGAAAATGATGAGTCAAGAGAAGAATTGAAAAAGAAAGAAGAAGATATATGCAGATTACAAAACCATAATAAAAAACTACTAGATGAGGTTAAGAGATTGAAAAAAGAAAAGAAGAATTGTCAAAATCAAGAAAAATAAAGGATCTTGGATGAAAAATCTACCAAAAAACTTGAAGAGGGAATTTTCCAGAAGGTTGAGGAATCCTTAAATGTTGATGAGGTAAAATCATAAATACAAGCTAGAATTGAATAAGGACATCAGAATTTGATAAATGGGGTGACATTGTAGCTTCAAAAGGAGAAATAAGACAAGATTCAAGAAGGGCAACAAAAGATACTTGCATAAGTTGAACTCCATCTAGAGGATGTACATGAAAAATATGATGGTATTATATCCAAGTCTAAAGTAATCAAGAACTAAGAAAAGATGATAGAGGATTCAATTGTCTCTGGAAAGAAGATAGATGAAATGTATGTGCAGAATGAAGAAAAACCATAAAATCTCAAGCCATATCGACACCCTCATTATCAAGAAAGATTTCAAGGAAGACAAGAAGATCGATATCAGCATTATCAAGGAAGATGGAATAATCATAAATATTCATGAAATATGGCATCACAAAACCATTATTCCACAAGATATTATCATAGACCAAAATCTCCTACAAATTGGAGAAGATTAAACAATGATACATGGAATCAAGGGAAAGAAAATCACGCGACAACCAGAAACCAAGTATTACAACCAAAAATAATTGATTTTGGATGGATTGATCATCATCAATGGAAGGAAGAAACCAAGAACATAATAAAATCATATTACTTGGTTTCATCACATGTGAAGCCTTTAATTGCAAATCTTTGAGGAAAAATATTTTTGAAGGAGGGTACTATGTTATGACCCAAGGGGAGCATATATGGGGCTAATTGTATATGATATGACCCAAAGGAGGGGAATATATGGGCCTAAATATACATTTAATATGTAAATATATATGTAATAAGGCCGACCTAATGGTAAAGGGGCCTCATGTTCAAGTTTGAATATGTATATATAGAGGTCTTGTAGTCATTATTGGGACATGTGAATTATGAAATATGAATGATATTTGGTTATTTGGAGGGTGTTTCTCTATTATTTAAGGATTTATTGTATAAATTATCTATCTTGGACTTGTGCTCCACACTCACATTCTATACATGGTGGGTACTTTAGTTATATTATTATAATTTAATCATTTTGGATCATTACATTTGGTATCAAAGCACTGATCCTAGGGTTTTGCTTCCTAAAGATAGTCATTTTGGAATTTTCACAATAAAATTTTCTTGGAGAATTTTCAAAAGGATAAACCTGAAGGATATTTATAATACTTATCATAGTAAATGTGCTACAGAATTCAGCTTCGGGGTCATTTTAGTTTTAGAGATACACTATGTGGAAGATAGGGTGTCTGACTAGTCCTGTTGACTAGTCTCAAACTTGTGTTTTGGTTAAAAACGTAATATATTCTTCATAGAAGATAAAAAATATTTGAGACAAATTTATTTGGAAAAATTAAGGTCCGTAGTCATTCTGGTACAATTTTTAAAATCATATATAAAATATTGTTCATGTGGCATGTTGTACAAGTTCTCTCTCCTGGAAAGGAAAAACAATAGCAAGGTGTGGGGAAGTTACCATAACTTCCACTTGGCACATCCAATTTTGGTCAGACCTGTGGCATTGCAAAGAATAAATTTCATACTTCTACATATTGCAATTTCAGACTCATACGGGAAGAAATTGTAGAGATACATCAGAAGGAAGGTTTACTAGGAGGATAGACTCCAAATCAGGGTTTTCAAAGGTATGTTGACTTAAAACTATCATAACTTTTGATTGGAATGCTTGATTGAGCTGATTCAAAATCCATTGGAAAGATAAATAATAGAGGAACATAATGGAACAAGGATAAAAATAATTTGATATCATTATTATTAATATATTGAGGTTGTAATTTAAGTGTTGGGGTTATACCTCAACTAAGAATCAATGGAAATTCCTAAATTTACAGGAGATTAAGATAAAGATGAAAGAATTCCTATGGAATGTTTGAGGTTGGTAAAAGAAGACGATATGACTCCTTCATAGGAAATACATTATTTTTCCGATGATGCTTGGAAGTGGTGGATGAGTATTGATCAAGGTACTAGATGGCACTGCACATGGGAACAATTTGAAGAACTCTTCTCAAATAAATGGATTAAGGATATAAAAATGGAGGAAATGTATAGACATCAAGATGAGTTAAAATAATAAACGGAAGAGATAAAGAAGAAAAAGGATGAGTTTTCCAAGATGCAATCCCTTAATGAATCACTCATTAAGGAGGTTAAGAACTTAAAGCAAGAAAAGAATAGTAAGTCAAAGTGGGAAAGGATGAGTCAAGGGAATAATTGAAAAAGAAAGAAGAAGAGATATGCAGATTACAAAACCATAATAAAAAACTACTAGATGAGGTTAAGAGATTGAAAGAAGAAAAGAAGCATTGTCAAAATCAAGAAAAATAAAGGATCTCAAATGAAGAATCTACCAAAAGACTTGAAGAGTAAATTTGCAAGAAGGTTGAGGAATCCTTAAATGTTGATGAGGTAAAATCAGAAATACAATTTGCAATCGAAGAAGGACATCATAATTTGATAAATGGGTTAAAATTGCAGCTTCAAAAGGAGAAAGAAGACAATATTCAAGAAGGTAAAAAAAAGATACTTGAATAAGTTGAACTCCATCTAGAGGATGTACATGCAAAATAGGATGGTCTTATATCCAAGTCTAGAGTAATCAAGGACCAGTCAAAGATGATAGAGGATTCCATTGTCTCTGAAAAGAAGATAGATGAAATGGGTGTGCAGAATGAAGAAAAACCATAAAATGTCAAGCCATATTGACACCCTCATTATCAAGAAAGATTTCAAGGAAGACAAGAAGATCGATATCAACATTATCAAGGAAGACAAGAAGATTGATATCAACATTATCAAGGAAGATGGAATAATCATCAATATTCATGGAATATGGGTCCACAAAATGAGTATTCCACAAGATATTATTATAGACTAACATATCCTACAAATTGGAGAAGATTAAACAATGATACATGGAATCAAGTGAAAGAAAATCATTCGACAACCAGAAATCAAGGATTACAACCAAAAATAATTGATTTTGGATGGATTGATCATCATCAATGGAAGGAAGAAACCAAGAAAATAATAAAATCATATTACTTGGTTTCATCACATGTGAAGCCTTTAATTGCAGAGCTTTGAGAAAAAATAATTTTGAAGGAGGGTACTATGTTATGACCCAAGGGGAGCATATATGGGGCTAATTGTATATGATATGACACAAAGTAGGGGAATATATGGGCCTAAATATACATGTAATGTGTAAATATATGTGTAATAAGGTCGGCCTAATGGTAAATGGGCCTCATGTGCAAGTGTGAATAGGTATATATAGAGTTCATGTATTAATTATTGGGACATGTGAATTATGAAGTATGAATGATATTTGGTTATTCGGAGGGGGTTACCCTATTATTTAAGGAGTTATTGTGTAAATTATCTATATTGAACTTGTGTTCCACTCTCACATTCTATACAAGGTGGATACTTTTTCTATATTATGATATATTAATCATTTTGGATCATTACATTTGGTATCAAAGCACCAATCCTAGGGTTTTGCTTCCTCAAGATAGTCATTTTTGAATTTTCACTATAACATTTTCTTGGAGAATTTTCAAAAGGATTAACCTGGAGGATATTTATAATACTTATCATAGTACTTGTGGTACAAATTGCAGCTTCGGGGTCATTTCAGTTTCAGAGATTCACTATGTGGAAGATAGGGTATCTGACTAGTCCTATTGACTAGTCTCAAACATGTGTTTCGGTTAAAAAGGTAATATATTCTTCGTAGAACATAAAAAATATTTGAGACCAATTTCATTGGAAAAAATATGGTCTAATTCTAGTACAATTTTTAAAATCATATATAAAATATTGTTTGTGTGGCACGTTGTACAAGTTCGCTCTCTTGGAAAGGAAAAACATTAGCAAGGTGTGGGGAAGTTACCATAACTTCCACTTGGCACATCCAATTTTGGTGAGACCTGAGGAATTGGAAAGAATAAATTTCATATCTCTACAAATTGAAATTTCAGACTCATAAGGGCATAAATTGTATAGATACATCAGAAGGAAGGTTTACTAGGAGGGCAGACTCCAAATCATGGTTTTGAAAGGTATGTTGACTTAAAACTATCATAACTTTTGATTGGAATTATTGATTGAGATGATTCTAAATCCATTGGAAAGATAAATAATAGAGGAACATATTAGAACAAGGATTAAAATAATTTGATGTCATTATCATTAATATATTGAGGTTGTAATTTAAGTGTTGGGGTTATACCTCAACTAAGAATCAATGGAAATTCCTAAATTTACAAGAGATGAAGATAAATATGATAGAAGTCCTATGGAATGTTTGAGGTTGGTAAAAGAAGATGATATGACTCCTTCATAGAAAATAAATTATTTTTCTGGTGATGCTTGGAAGTGGTGAATGAGTATTGATAAAGGTACTAGATGGCACTGCACATGGGAAAAATTTGAAGAATTCTTATCAAATAAATGGATTAAGGGTATAAAAATGGAGGAAATGTTTAGACTTCAAGATGAGTTAAAATAAGAAAACGAAGAGATAAAGAAGAAAAAAGATTAGTTTTCCAAGATGCAATCCCTTAATGAATCACTCATTAAGGAGGTTAAGAACTTAAAGAAAGAAAAGAATAGTAAATCAAAGCGGGAAAATGATGAGTCAGGGGAAGAATTGAAAAAGAAAGAAGAAGATATATGCAGATTACAAAACCATAATAAAAACCTACTAGATGAGGTTAAGATATTGAAAGAAGAAAAGAAGCATTGTCAAAATCAAGAAAAATAAAGGATCTTGGATGAAGAATCTACAAAAATACTTGAAGAGGAAATTTGCAAGAAGGTTGAGGAATCCTTAAATGTTGATGAGGTAAAATCAGAAATACAAGCTAGAATCGAAGAAGGACATCATAATTTGATAAATGGGGAGACATTGCAGCTGCAAGAGGAGAAAGAAGACAAGATTCAAGAAGGTCCACAAAAGATACTTGAATAAGTTCAACTCCATCTAGAGGATGTACATGCAAAATACGATGGTATTATATCCAAGTCTAGAGTAATCAAGGACCAAGCAAAGATGATAGAGGATTCAATTGTCTCTAAAAATAATATAGATGAAATGAGTGTGCAAAATGAAGAAAAACCATAAAATGTCAAACCATATCGACACGCTCATTATCAAGAAAGATTTCAAGGAAGACAAGAAGATCGATATCAACATTATGAAGGAAGATGGAATAATCATCAATATTCATGGAATATGGCATCACAAAACCATTATTCCACAAGATATTATCATAGACCAACATATCCTACAAATTGGAGAAGATTAAACAATGATACATGGAATCAAGGGAAAGAAAATCATTAGACAACCAGAAACCAAGGATTACAACCGAAAATAATTGATTTTGGATGGATTGATCATCATCAATGGAAGGAAGAAACCAAGAACATAAGAAAAACATATTACTTGGTTTCATCACATGTGAATCCTTTAATTGCAAATCTTTGAGGACAAATGTTTTTGAAAGAGGGTACTATGTTATGAGCCTAGGGGAGCATATATGGCGCTACTTGTCTATGATATGCCCAAAAGGAGGGGAATATATGGGCCTAAATATGCATGTAATGTGTAATTATATATGTAATAAGGTCGGTCTAATGGTAAAGGGGCCTCATGTGAAAGTGTGGATATGTATATATAGAGGTCATGTATTCATTATTGGGACATGTGAATTATGAAGTATGAATGATATTTGGTTATTTGGAGGGGGTTCCCTTATTATTTAAGGATTTATTGTGTAAATTATCTATCTTGGACTTGTGCTCCACACTCACATTCTATAAAAGGTGGGTACTTTTGTTAGATTATAATAATTTAATCATTTTGGATCATTACATTTGGTATCAAAGCATCGGTCCTAGGGTTTTTCTTCCTCAAGATAATCATTTTGGAATTTTCAATATAACATTTTCTTGTAGAGATTTCAAAAGGATAAACCTGGATCATATTTATAATACTTATCATAGTACACGTGGTGCAAATTTCAGCTTCAGTTTCATTTTAGTTTCAGAGATAAACTCTGTGGAAGATAGGGTATCTGACTAGTCCTATTAACTAGTGTCAAACATGTGTTTCGGTTAAAAAAGTAATATATTATTCATAGAAGATAAAAAAAAAATTGAGACCAATTTCATTGGAAAAATTATGGTCCATAGTCATTCTGATACAATTTCTAAATTCATATATAAAATATTGTTCGTGTGGCATGCTATACAAGTTCGCTCTCCTGGAAAGGAAAAACATTAGCAAGGTGTGGGGATGTTACCATAAATTCCACTTGGCACATTCAATTTCGGTCAGACCTGTGGGATTGAAAAGAATAAATTTCATATCTCTACAGATTGCAATTTCATACTCATAAGGGCGGAAATTGCAGAGATACATCAGAAGGAAGGTTTACTAGGAGGACAAACTCCAAATCAAGGGTTTCAAAGGTATGTTGACTTAAAACTATCATAACTTTTGATTGGAATGCTTAATTAAGATGATTCAAAATCCATTGGAAATATAAATAATTGAGGAACATACTAGAACAAGGATTAAAAGAATTTGATATCATTGTCATTAATATATTGAGGTTGTAAGTTAAGTGTTGGGGTTATACCTCAACTAAGAATCAATATAAATTCCTAAATTTACAGGAGATGAAGATAAAGATGAAATAAGTCCTATGGAATATTTGAGGTTGGTAGGAGAACATGATATGATTCCTTGATAGGAAATAAATTATTTTTCTAGTGATGCTTGGAAGTGGTGGATGAGTATTTCTCAAGGTACTAGATGGCACTGCACATGGGAAAATTTTGAAGTACTCTTCTCAAATAAATGGATTAAGGATATACAAATGGAGGAAATGTATAGACTTCAATATGAGTTAAAATAAGAAAAGGAAGAGATAAAGAAGAAAAATGATGTGTTTTCCTAGATGCAATCCCTTAATGAATCACACATTAAGGAGGTTAAGAACTTAAAGCAAGAAAATAATAGTAAATCAAAGTAGAAAAAGGATGAGTCAAGGTAAGAATTGAAAAATAAAGAAGAAGAGATATACAGATTAAAAAACTACAATAAAAAACTACTATATGAGGTTAAGAGATTGAAAGAAGAAAAAAAACATTGTCAAAATCAAGAAAAATAAAGGATCTTGGATGAAGAATATACCAAAAGACTTGTAGAGGAAATTTGCAAGAAGGTTGAGTAATCCTTAAATGCTGATGAGGTAAAATAAAAAATACAAGCTAGAATCGAAGAAGGACATCAGAATTTGATAAATGGGGTGACATTGCAGCTTCAAAAGGAGAAAGAAGACAAGATTCAAGAAGGTCAACAAAAGATACTTGAATAAGTTGAACTCCATCTAGAGGATGTACTTGCAAAATATGATGGTATTATATCCAAGTATAGAGTAATCAAGGACCAAGCAAAGATGATAGAGGATTCAATTGTCTCTGAAAAGAAGATAGATGAAATGGGTGTGCAGAATGAAGAAAAACCATAAAATGTCAAGCCATATCGATATACTCATTATTAAGAAATATTTCAAGGAAAACAAGAAGATCAATATCAACATTATCAAGGATTTTGGAATAATCATCAATATTCATGGAATATTCATGGAATATTCATCAAAAAACTATTATTCCACAAGATATTATCATAGACCAACATATCCTACAAATTGGAGAAGATTAAACAATGATACATGGAATCAAGGGAAAGAAAATCACGCGACAACCAGAAACCAAGGATTACAACCAAAAATAATTGATTTTTGGATGGATTTATAATCATCAATGGAAGGAAGAAACTAAGAACATAAGAAAATCATATTACTTGGTTTCATCACATGTGAAGCCTTTAATTGCAAAACTTTGAGGAAAAATATTTTTGAAGGAGGGTACTATGTTATGACACAAGGGGAGCATATATGGGGATAATTGTATACGATATGACCCAAAGGAGGGGAATATATGGGCCTACATATACATGTAATGTGTAAATATATATGTAATAAGGCCGACTTAATGGTAAAGGGGTCTCATGTGCAAGTGTGAATATGTATATATAGAGGTCATGTATTCATTGTTGGGACATGTGAGTTATGAAGTATGAATGATATTTGGTTATTTAGAGGGGGTTCCCCTATTGTTTAAGTATTTATCATGTAAATTATTTATCTTGGACTTGTGATCCACACTCACATTATATACATGGTGGGTGCTTGTTGGAAGCCATATTAATCTCTATCTTTTTCTTTACAAGCTTCCTACACAAGGTTTTTGAACCCTCATTACTCGTCGCAACTTTTTAAACGACACCATTATCTTTCTCTTTTGCGTACCTACTTTTCAATTTCATTTTCACGACTGCAAGCATGAAAACCCAATGTTGGAATTCATATTGATTACATCAAAGGATTAATGATCATTTGGTTTATCATGAACCTACTTGTTTACATGGTAATAAATCCTTGACCTCAAATATACCACTGGTCACATATTTATCGAAACACCAAACATTTATGCATTTGACTATTGTTAATATGGTGTCGATTTACAAAATATTTGACACAATGGTTTGATTGACACGTTGATTTTTGGGTCAAATCGTGGTTATGTAATTGTTCATTTGACATGTTGATTAAAATTCTTTTGGATATCCATTGTTATGATTTGAATGTACCATTACACCAAGGTGTCATTCCAAGTACAGCCCGACATGATATTCTTGCATGGCGTCGATTTACACCACTATCCTCGCACGCATAGCATTAACACTCTGCCCTTGCATTTTGGGTTGCCTTTGCGTTGTGTTGGGGAAGATTCGGGACAATGGTTCTGTGTCTACCCTATCAAACCCTATCGCCGAATACCCTGTTTATTTTGTGCTATTAGCTATGGCTCCTGTAGTGAGAATCGAACCCAACGGTGTCCAAACTTTGTTGTTGTTTGATAATGCCCGAGAGGACCTAGAGAGGAATGGTTGGCGGGTCTTTGTTGAGAAGTTCGAGGGTTTCAACCTGGCAGTTTCTCAACAATTCATGCTAATGTTCGATGGTTGCAGAGCCAAAATTGGGGACGTCCAGCTCGAATTGAACGAAGATTTCATTAGCTCAGCCACTGGTCTGCCAGCCGTGGGACAAAAATGGTTTAAAAATTCAAAGGTTGATGAAGTACCCTGGTCACTATTGTTTACCTCAAGGAATATTAATATTTGCGACAAAGGTATGCCCGTTACAGCTCTAAAATCTAGATGGCACAATTTGTTGGCTATTATAAAGCAGTTCGTTACCTGTGAGGGTACATACGGTTTAGTTTTCTTATACCACTTGTGGTTTCTCATGAGTTTCATCGATTTTCCCTTAAACATGCCATATTTTCTCCTTCAAAGTTTATACAAAATGGATAAACATTTCAAAAGGGAGAAAGACGACTCCAGCCTCTTCCACCACTGTTTAATTAAAGTTATTATGGTTCATCAGTTGAAGTTGAATGGTGATTGTTGGGATGTTTTCTTGTTAAGGAATGGTTTTGCTAGTCCTGAAATAGGACAAGTTGACAAATCCGTTGTTACAGAAACCCTTGTCGGGCCTGTCATTCCCCCTCCTTCGCTCTTTCCCTCTGTTGAACCCTCGACCTA
>ML817804.1:46370-56874 GCA_009831015.1 Picea engelmannii | reverse complement strand
TATCATAATTTGTTACTGGTTGATGTGATAAGATTTATATAGTGTCCATATTTTATGTCTCTCATTTTATATACAACAATTAATATGTTCACATGTGATGATTAGAAGGTTGATCTTCTTTATTCAATGAACAGTTATATGCAAATTTTCATACTCAGATTTATCTTAATATGATCGTTTGTCAAATTATAAATTGTTGTTGCTACATATCTTACCTGTTCTGTCATTAGCATTCAAAACGTTACTTCTTCCAGTTTACGAGAAGCATTGGTAAAATCTGGTGCGGATTGGCCTCATCAAACAACAAACGTAGATGTTATGTACATGACACATAGGATATGCGATTACAGGTTAGTTTGCTAGTAGCATTCTATTAGTTTACTTAATGTAAGAATTTTCTGTAGTTTAGATACACTGTATAGATTGTTATTTTTATTTCGCAACTAGATAGTTTTCATTTCATTTCTAGTTTATAAAAGTTATATAAAAAAAATCAAAAATACTGAACAATATCTTTGCTGTCAATTCATAATGATTTTCGCAGATTTAGATCAAAATTTGTGTTTTGTGAATATTGTACATAAAATAGAAATATAAATATATCGATACACTGTACATTTAATAAGTAGAACTACTATTCTATAAGTTGGTAAATTGTGAATATATCTTAGACTGTATATAGTTTTCAGTGGTTGTTTTTCATTTAGTTAGTTTCTTAGTTTTTGTCTTTTCACTTCCGTAGGACTTAGATCGACTAACGGAGCCTCTAAACCCATCGAAGTGGATTAATCCAAACGGTTTGGGTTATTTAGACAACCCTGGACCGGATTCACTCCTCCAGTTGACGAGCGGTCAATTTCGCCTGTCAACAAATGGCGCTAGAAGGAGGGCCTGAAAATTATTAATGGCACGAGGCGTTCATAAGACTCCTCCACCACCTACCCGCTCACCTATAGTGACAAGAAGTCATTCAAGCGACAACATTGTCCCTCAAACAACAACCACATCAAACGATGATCTACGGATCATAGTTGAACCAGTAACTCCAAATCCTACAGGTGGTGACGTACAAGATAGTGTCCACCAATCTCTCATAAGAACACATAGTGCATTCGCCCAATTAAGACAACCAAACCGACCTTTGGACCAACCATTAGATTTCTCCAATATCAGAGAACAACTTGGAGGCACTAACCTCACTTTAAACCCTACAGATCCAATCCTCACCCCTGCAGCACGAGGAACTGGTATACCACCCTCACCACCTCCTTCATCCCCTTCTTCTTCTGGAGAAGAATCTTCTAACGAAGGAAATTCATCATCCCAACCTTCGACACCACCCACACCAATGGTCAACCAGAACAATCCTGCCAGACCCTGGCTCGACCAAGATGCAGTGGTTGTACCCAGGCCTCAGCATCTCTTACCCAAACACCCAGAGAAGTGGCTCCCTAAGTTTGACCCAGACTCTAAACAGATCGACGAAGATCACATCAAAAATTTTATGTTATCCATTAGACTTCATAATGTCGAGCACGAAGACATAGTCTATAGATTGTTCCCCTATACTTTCGAGGGAAATTTCTCTACCTGGTACTTTGCCCAACAGCCCCATACCATCGTGTCATGGGAGAAGTTTGAATCCTGTTTTCTTGAGAAGTTTGCAGACGACAAGTCCCCAAAAGTTCTAGTCATGGAGATTTCTAGCTTAAGAATGAACCCCAAAGAGAAAATCAAAGACTTTAACCAAAGATTCTTAACACTAAAAAACTGAATCCCTACGAATTCGATGCCTGTTGAGAATCTTATCATAGCATATTATACAAAAGCCTTAAATCAAAGTATATCCATTTGGGTAAAGAGATCTAAGAAAGCCACGTTGTTAGAAACCTTCGAAGAGGCCAGTTAGATCGAGAAAGACATCCTCATCTTAAAAGACACTACTAGCAACGAAATAGAGACTAGTTCATCTTCCAAAAAGAAAATCAAAATCCTCCCTAGGCCTGCCCAAAACAAAATGCAACCTGAAAGCTCAAATCTAGAAAACTTACAAAAAGTCATTCAAAAACTGTCAAATCAAGTTATATATTTGAAAAGGACAGTCGAAGAAGATTCTTCGAGCAAAGGGCCTTACAAACCCCCGTTTAGGAAGCCTTTTCCCACCAACCGACCTAATTCAAATACCAAAGGCTTAAATCTAGAAAGCCTGCAATTCACTATTCAAACGATTCTAGAAGCACAGGATAACTTGATGCCTCCTGAGATCCCTGAGGAAGTAGTTGAACAAGAGACAGTTGAAGAAGATGAATATTCTTCAAACATTTTTGGACACTTCTCGGATAGCATTTTTCAAGCAAATTTCAAGACAGTACATCCCTACAATACTAGGAGTAAGACAGCAAACAAGCCTTCTTCTGAAAACACTACGACTTTGCCCCCAAAACAGACTAAAACAACTGAGACTAAACAGAATTATGTGAACCCAAGCTTAGATTATGATTTAGTTGAAGATCTAAAAAAATTAAGGGCTAACATTTATGTTTATGAATTATTAAAATTTTCGTTTCTGCTACAAAAAATGTTACAGAATATCGCAGAGAACAGCAAAAACGGAAATCCAAGCAGTAACAAAGGTTTTCAGAACAACCCAAAAGTTCCTCAAATAGCCTCCACTAAGAATAATTTTGATCCTCACGAGAAGAGAGACCTTCCTGTAAATAATGTAACAAATGTAGATAAATTAGTTTTAGAGGCTGCGACTAAAAAGCAACAAGCTTCCACCATTAGTACTCGCAGAAATGTACCTCCATTTTTGTTAACTTTTGAAATATTTAATAGGAACGTGCACAATTGTATGGTAGATTCAGGAGTGTCATCCAATGTAATGCCATGGTCTATGTGTCAAAAGATTAATGCTGAAGTTCAACCATCCACCTTAAAGATTATCCAACTTGATAGAACTAGTGTTAAAGTTATACGCGAATTAAGGAATGTGCTTATAAGATTATTGTCTAACCCCAAATTTCATCAAGTAATTGATATTATTTTTGTAGATATCCCAGAAGTTTATTGTTTGTTTTTAAGCAGAGACTGGTTAGAACAGTTACACGATTATTTTGCGACAGATTGGTCTCACTTGTGGCTGCCCAAGAATGGAAATCCCAACAGAATCAAGGTAAATCATGAACGTTACCTAAAGTTCACAGTGACAGATTTAAATGATCCCAATGAACCATTTACACCTTCTGCCAATTCACCTGAAATACAAGGGATGGATACCTTCTTCGGCAATTTCGTGGAAGGAGCTGGTGCGGGTTGCATAATTATTGACCCAGCAGGTAACAAAACCTTGATTTCATGCAGATTAGAGTTCGAATGTACAAACAACACAGCAGAATATGAGGCTTTATTGCAAGGCCTCAAGAAATATTTAGATATGAACGTTCAAAATTTGACTGTCTTTGGCAATTCAGAAATCGTCGTTAGGCAGGTAAAAAATTATTTTATCTCCGCATCTTAAAAGCTAACAATCATAGGTATGGAATTTGATGGATAAGTTTTCTGCTTTTAACATAAATTCTATTCCTAGATTGAATAATTTGGAAGCTGACTTGCTAGATAATTTAGCTTCGAAAATCTTTCCTACAGAAGGCTTGTCCCCGAATGCATTCTCCGTCGAACTGTTGTTCAGGCCATCCTTCCCCGACAACATCACGAATTGGAGAGTCTTCGACGACGATCAAAAAATTATCAGTTTCCTTCATATGGAAGAAACTTTCCAAGGCGCAGTGATCGACGAATGTACTCATGATGAGAATCTTCATGACTTCACGGTAATACCAGATCCGAGATCTCCTGAAACTTCATCGGACATGGTAAATTCTATCCCTAAATCTGTAGTTAGATTAGAAAATTTTTATGATCTTCAAGACAAATTCAAAAAATCAGTGAACTTTAAAACAAATAGTTCCTCTTTAACGTATGAAAAAGTAAATTTGGGAACTAAATACAATCCACAGTGCATTAATTTAGGGGTGGGGTGTTCTGAACAAGAGAAAGCGGCATTTATTAAATTGTTTAAGGAATTCAAAGATGTTTTTGCTTGGACATACGACGACCTAAAAACCTTTGATCCTAACATCATTCAACACGTTATTCCTATGAAACCCCAAACCTTACCTTTTCAACAAAAGTTAAGGAAAATGCACTCTAAACTCGAACCGACCGTCAAAAAAGAATTAAATAAACTCCTGAACACTAAGATAATATTCCCAGTTAGGCACACACAATGGGTCTCTAATCTTGTCCCTGTCCGGAAGAAGAGTGGTGAAATCTGACTATGCATTGATTTCTGAAATCTTAATCGAGCGTCTGATAAAGACAACTACCCTGTCTCACCCATGGGACAGATCCTTCAACAAGTATTTGGTTCTGAAATATTATCCTTATTGGATGGTTTTTCAGGGTATAACCAAGTCCTGATGTCCCCTCCAGACCAACTTAAAACTACCTTTCGCACTCCATGGGGCACCTACGCTTATAGGAAAATGCCCTTTGGACTCATTAATGTTGGTGCCACTTTCTAGAGAGCGATGGAAATCTCTTTCTGAGGCTTAATAAATCAATCTATCATAGTTTACCTGGATGACATTACTGTATTCTCGAAAAACAAAGCTGATCATCTAGCTCATTTGAGATCCATTCTACAACGATGTCGTAAGTACGACATTTCCTTGAATCCTAAAAAATCTATCTTCATAGTAGAACAAGGTAAGCTCTTAGGATTTATTGTATCAAGCAAAGAGATGATTATCGACCCTGAAAGGACTCAAGTCANTCATCAAAAAAGTCTATGCAGTCTTTCTTACGCCAAATAAACTTTGTCAGGAGATTCATCCCCAGTTTTTCAGAAATGGTGAGACCTTTACAGAACTTAATAAAAAATGATGTACAATATCATTGGGGACCCTTAGAAAACCAAGCTTTTAATTCAATAAAAAAGTCCTTAATAGTCGCTCCTTCTTTGATGAGCCCTGACTTTTCGCAAGACTTCACTCTCTACACATTTTCTTCTGACCGCTCCTACGCTGTTGTCCTAACTCAAAAGAACGCTGAAAAAAATGAAGTCCCAATTGCCTTTATGAGCTCAGCCTTCAAAGGCACAGAACTTAATTACCCAGCAGTAGATCAGCAAGCCTATGCTATTTTTAAAGTAGTAAAGCACTTCCGATCTTATCTTTTGAAATCTAGGATGAAAATTATTGTCCCCTACCCAGCCGTCAGAAATCTGTTAGTACAGAAAGAACTAGGCGAAAAGAGAGCGAACTGAGTCACCTCCTTACAAGAGTATGACATAGAAATCACCCCAACACAAATAGTGAGAGGTCAAGGGCTATGCAATTTATTCGCTGACTCAGCGGCAGGACAGCAAGAGGAAAATGATATGTCAAACCCAGGACAACACAACCAAAATTTAATTTGTTGTGCACAAAACCCTGTTAGCCCCTGGTATGATGATATAAAATTTTGTCTTGAACATGGGTCATCCCCCCGTCACCTGGATCCCACTAAAAGAAGAGCTCTAAGATTGAAATCTTCCTCCTTTCAGTTGATTAATGGTATTCTGTTTCGTCAAAATTTTGACGGAGTACTAATGCATTGTCTTGAGAAAGATGAAGCAGAAAAGGTCTTATTAGAATTGCATGCAGGAGAAGCTGGTGGGAATTTTGGTGGAGATACCACTGCCCATAAAGTATTAAGAGAAGGTTATTACTGGCCTACACTTTTTAAATATGCTCATGCCTTGTGTCACAAGTGTGTTATTTGTCAAAAAGCGTCCGGACGAATACAAAAACCAGCCTTCCCTCTGCAACATGTTTCAGTAGACTCCCCTTTTTAGCAGTGGGGTCTTGATATTATATGCCCGATCAATCCGCCATCCTCACAGCAGCATAATTTTATCATAACATCCATGGATTACTTCACTAGGTGGTCTGAGGCTGCCCCATTAAAAGTTGTAAATACCAGTCAGGTAATTGTCTTTTTGAATTCAAATATTATTACTCGTTTTGGTATCTCTAACTATATAGTATTCAATAACGCTTCTTATTTTTCGTCTCTTGAGATGAGTGATTTATCTCTAGGAAAAGGAATTAAATTAAAATATTATGCCATCTATTACCCTCAAGGCAATGGATTGGCAGAATCAACTAATAAAAATCTGTTTAAAATCATCAAGAGAACGGTATCTGAAAACCACAAAAACTAGCATAATACACTATTAAACGCAATCTGGGCTGATAGAGTAACTCCGAAAACTATTGTGGGTAACTCTCCCTTATTTCTCGTCTATGGAAGAGAGGCAATTCTGCCACCACATATTTTTCTTCTCTCACTGCAGCTATCACAGAAAATACAAGAAGAGGACTGCCCCCCTTTGGAGAATCGAATCAACGCATTGTTAAAATTAGAGGAAGTGAGGGCTCAATCAAAACGGAAGTTGGATCAGCATCAACTTGTGGTTAAAATCTGGTTTGATTCCAACTCTGCCTCTGACAGAAACTTTGAAGTAGGTGACCTTGTCCTAAAATGGGACAAACCACATGAAGGAAAGGGGGAGCATACGAAGTTTCAGAACTTATGGCTAGGACCGTTTTTGATTGCTGAGAAATTGGGTCCCGGCTCTTTCATATTACAGAGTCTAGAGGGACAGCCAAACACCTATCCGGTGAATGGCCAAGCTCTAAAAAGGTATTTCACTTGATGACAACCCTGTGTACACTGTGTAAATATTTTTCCTTTGTTTGTTTTTTCTCTGCTGTTTTGGTTTTGATTTTTCCCTTATGCTTACCAGTTTTTTTTATTTTTGAAATACATATACCTGCATCATGAACTGTTCAGAAAAAGAGAACAAAAAAATTTCTCCTCTGAAATAACTGTTGAAGGTTGTTTAAACATCAATTATGATATGCCTCTGAAGTTTACAGCCATGTTGAATAAAGCTTGTTGTTTGAAAGGTGTTTCTTGATTTCAATCTGTAATTGAAGCTTTTCATGATCATCCATTTCTTCTTACATTGTCCCTGTTCCTTAAGAGAACAACTCAAAGATGTCCCCCCGCCTTCGAATGTCGGTTTATCAATAAACCATCTCTAGATATTAATGAAGAACAGTTAAAAAAATCTCTCAAGGTCTGTAATTTATTAAAATATGTCCAAAATATCACAATTTTTAGCGTCACCCCGCTCGATTAAATATCTTTAAAACTAAATAAATCATTAAAGAGTTGTGGGAAGTGCTTGTAAACCTGTCAAGATACTGAACAGGTATGTTGGCAGCGGGTAAATGCATGCATGACGCCAATATAACTTTGTCAGGGTACTGAACAGGCCCGCTAGCAGCGAAGCAATGTCAGGTATATGAAAATTCTCAGATATGGAATCTTTTGACCTTAAATGTCCTTCGTTCTAATCTGGAACTTCCTGGCAGGATACGGATATTGGAGTGGGTTAAATGGCATCCCTGTCAAGGCTATGGATGCCTGCTGGCAGCAGTGGCTCTGTCAACAATATTGGAGATTTTAACCTTAATATCATGACTCGTTTTTGTTAAGATTGTCATCAATTTTCATCTTTTAAAATAACAAGATGGAATTTTTATGATTGATGATGATGTTCAAACAGTTTTCTGGTTGTTTTCGAGTTGGATTTTTTCTCATTATCCTAATCTGGACTTGTTCGTTTGGTAGAGATAATTGCTTCTACCAGTGTGTCACCATTGTTGGCAGCCATATTAATCTCTATATTTTTCTTTACAAGCTGCCTACACAAGGTTTTTGAACCCTCATTACTCGTCTCAACTTTTTAAATGACACCATTATCTTTCTCTTTTGCATACCTTCTTTTCGTTTTCGTTTTCACGACTGCAAGCGTGAAAACCCACTGTTGAAATTCATATTGATTACATCAAAGGATTAATGATCATTTGGTTTATCATGAACCTACTTGTTTACATGGTAATAACTCCTTGACCTCAAACATACCACTGGTCGCATATTTATCGAAACACCAAACATTTATGCATTTGACTATTGTTAATATGGTGTCGATTTACAAAATCTTTGACACAATGATTTGATTGACACATTGATTTTTGGGTCAAATCATGGTTATGTAATGGTTCATTTGACATGTTGATTAAAATTCTTTTGGATATGCATTGTTGTGATTTGAATGTACCATTACACCAAGGCATCGTTCCAAGTACATCCCGACATGATATTCTTGCATGGCCTCGATTTACACCACTATACTCGCACGCATAGCATTAACGCTCTGCCCTTGAATTTCGGGTTGCCTTTGCGTTGTGTTGGGGAAGCTTCAGGACAATGGTTTTGTGTCTACCTTGTCAAACCCTATCGCCGAATACCCTGTTGATTTTGTGCTATTAGCTATGGCTCCTATAGTGAGAATCGAACCCAACGGTGTCCAAACTTTGTTGTTGTTTGATAATGCCCGAGAGGACCTAGAGAGGAATGGTTGGTGGGTCTTTGTTGAGATGTTCGAGGGTTTCAACCTGGCAGTTTCTCAACAATTCGCGCTAACGTCGATGGTTGCAGAGCCAAAATTGGGGACGTTCAGCTCGAATTGAACGAAGATTTCATTAGCTCAGCCACTAGTCTGCTAGCCATGGGACAAAAATGGTTTATAAATTCAAAGGTTTACGAAGTACCCTGGTCACTATTGTTTGCCTCAAGGAATATTAACAATTGCGACAAAGGTATGCACGTTACAGCTCTAAAATCTAGATGGCACGATTTGTTGGCTATTATCAAGCAGTTCGTTACCTGTGAGGGTAGATACTATTTAGTTTTCTTATACCACTTGTGGTTGTTCATGAGTTTCATCGATTTTCCCTTAAACATGCCATATTTTCTCCTTCAGAGTTTATACAAAATGGCTAAACATTTCAAAAGGGAGAAAGTTGACTCCAGCCTCTTCCACCACTGTTTAATTAAAGTTATTATGGTTCATCAGTTGAAGTTGAATGGCGATTGTTGGGACGTTTTCTTGTTAAGGAATGGTTTTGCTAGTCCTGAAATAGGACAAGTTGACAAATCCATTGTTACAGAAACCCTTGTCAGGCCTGTCATTCCGCCTCCTTCGCTCTTTCCCTCTATTGAACCCTCAACCTACCCGAACACTACCCAACCCGACACCCTGCCTGATTCATGTCCAAAAGACAGTGGTAAGCCTATTAAAAAGTTTGCAAGGAAAAAGGGTAAAGGTAACAGTGATATCAACTACAAGGGTAAAAGGGTCGTGCGCTGGGTTTCACAGTGTGCTCGTAACAAACCTAAAGAAAACACAGACCAAAAACCAATTCTTTTAAGTGAAGATTCTGATTTCGAAATCGAATGGTTTCTAACCGAAGAGTATCCATACTCACACGGACTTTGCTCAGTTAAGCCCTATGACTATGTGACAAACCTCCCACCGTGTCTTAGAGACGACCCCAACTTCCCTGCGATTAAACTCGACAGAGAACCTACTGGTCAATTAAGAAGTTCCTCACCTGTAAATACACAGCATGTTCAACCACAGTGCAATGAATGTAAGTCGTGGCTCGACCGATATTATACAAACGTCCCTTTGCTCCAATCTCAGATCAAATCTTTGGAGGACCGAATGAATGTGATAACCAAGGAGAACGATAGATTGCAAAATGTAGCTCAAGATAATGATAAAAGACAGAAGACTACAGGCTCTGTTGTCTTTAAAAATGTGGAGGTGGCCACTGCCATTGTCAATTCAAAAATAGCTTGATTAAAATCCCTGAATCCGAGGTATGGTATTTTAAAAGTAATTTTAGGATGATTTTGTTTTTGTTTTGAATTAGAATACAAGTTTTTTTGCTCATATCGCATCTATTTATGTTGATAAAACACGATTATGTTTATAATAATAACTAGCTACAGAATCGTGAGATTTTGTAGCTAGTTACTAAAATTCGAATTTGTTGATTTTACAACTAAAATGCAATCTGAAATCATGTATTCTTGTGTGTTTTCAAGTACATACAAATTCTAAAGGAGATTGGATCGCTAGTGGCATCTCTGAACATGCTATTTCTTTACATGGTTTTAGATTAGGCTGTTGGTTTTGCATAGAAATGGGAATTTGGGAGATTGTATTCCCCACGATTTTTGGAACAAATTTGATAATTTCCACAGGGAATGTTTTGATCATGTGGCCTTTATAAATGTATTATTTTTTAAACAAATACCATCGTTGCCTGGGAGAAAAAACTATGGATTGGTGATTATTCAGACTTGAATGGAAGTGGTTATTTGCACAACTTTAGCTTCAATATATCATATTTCTATTCAAGTTTTGCTCATTTCGATTTGTAATCAAATTTTGACTACTTTAGATATCATAATTTGTTACAGGTTGATGTGATAAGATTTATATAGTGTCCATATTTTATGTCTCTCATTTTATATA
>ML817804.1:35581-46270 GCA_009831015.1 Picea engelmannii | reverse complement strand
GCTTATCATCCCCAGACGGATGGTCAAATGGAAGTTGTCAACAAGTGGTTAGAAACATATTTGAGATTCTTTGCCTCTAAAAAAAAACACCAGTGGGCTCAATGGTTACCCCTCGCCGAATGGTGGTACAACACTACATACCATACAGCCACTCGTATGACTCCTTTTGAAGCGGTATATGGGTAGAAGCCACCTTCAGTTCTCTCATACTTACCAGGTACCTCGAAGGTCCAGGCAGTTGACCAAACACTTACAGTCTGAGAGGATATCCTTCGTACCCTTAAAGAGAACTTGGTCATGGCATGAAATAGAATGAAGCGGCAAGCAGATCAAGGTCTCTCTGAACGTCAATTTGTAGAAGGGGATCAGGTGTTTATGAGACTGCAACCATATAAGCAAACTTCCCTCAAGGCCGAGCATTTTTAGAAGCTAGCACCCAAATTTTATGGCCCTTACATAGTTCTCAAGCGTGTGGGACCATTCGCATATCAGTTAACTCTGCCCAGTCAGTCGAAGCTACATCCTATTTTTCATGTTTCATGCTTGAAGAAGGTGATTGGAACCAGGTGCCAAATTCAAACCAACCTTCCAGAGTTAGTTGAAGAAGGATCCATTTGGCTACAGCCAGAAGTAGTTTTGGACCAACGTGAGCATCGCCTGTGTCAGAGAACCATCAAGGAAGTGCTAGTACAGTGGAAATATATGACTCCAGCAGATGCCACTTTGGAACTAGCTACCATTCTACAGCAGTTTCCACATCTCAAGCCTTGAGGACAAGGCTGTTTTTAAGGGGGAAGACATGTTAAGGTCCTAACCCTCACATAGGTAGATCAATGTATTTGGATGTAATAAAGGTCAATATTAATAAGGCCTTTCAATAAAATAGAATAAGGTGGATATAAGAAGACCTAATAGAAGCTTCCTCTTATAGAAGGATCTTCCTCTAGATGCTTCTCTTAATAGACATATTTAGTATAAATAAGGGTCGAGGGTATGAAAACCCTAGCTTGGAGATTATTGTAAAAGAGCTCTGCTCGATTGGAGGTTTCCCCCTCGAAGAGGCATGTGAACATTGCTTTATGAATCAAAGTGATATTTCTATTGCTATTCTTATATCATTTATGTGTTATTGTGAAGATTATGTTGGATATTTTACTGTTATTCTGCCATTTCTAGCATTATATTTATGTTCTACATATTTTATATATCTGGTATCTTGCATCAGTTCTTGAAATATTTTTCACATTCTAATGTCCAAATGAATTTAACCCCCTTTTTATGAATGGAGGTGATTGGGAAACCAATATTGGAGAATCCCTTTATGAATCTCCTATAGTGTCATGTTAGGCCCATAAAGGATTTGATATCAGATACATCATGTTAGGCCCATAAAGGAATAGATTAGGATGTCATCAAACCAACACAAATCTATCCAAGAACTTTATGAATATGTTATTCATTAAGCACATAAAAGTGGTTGGTGCATTGCTAAGCCCAAATGGCACCACCACAAATTCATGGTGATCGTATCTTGTCCTAAAGGTTGTCTTGTGGATGTATTCATCTTTAATTCGGACCTGATGGTATCCATATCTCAAGTCAATCTTGGATAATATTGTATCACCCCTTAATTGGTCAAACAAGTCATCGATCCTTGGTAAGGGATACGTATTCTTAATGGTCATCTTATTGAGTTGTTTATAATCTATGCACAGTTTGAGTGTGCCATATTTCTTTTTCACAAACAAGGTTGGTGCTCCCCATGGAGACACACTAGGTTGAATGTAGTCTTTGTTCCACATCTCCTTCAGATGTAGTTTGAGATCAACTATCTCTAGTGTACTCATTCTATAGGGTGTTCTAGACATTGGCACTACTCTTGGTACAAGTTCTATTGAAAATTCAATATCTCTTCTTGGAGGTAGACCTGGTACCTCTTCTTGGAATACATATTTATATTCTATTAATATGGGATGGTCCTCTAGGCTGGGTTTTCCATTCTCAACAAAGTTTAGTACTTGTATTTCATACAAGGGACATCCCTTTCTGCAATACTTATTCACTTGGACGGCTGGTATTTGTCTCACTGAGACATGATTTTGAATCCCTTGTAGGGCTACCCTTCTTCCTTCTTCATTTTCACACTCCAAAGTTTTACTGTAACAATCCAACTTGGTTTTGTGGGAAGCCAACCAGTCCATGCTAATCAGTAGGTCATAGGATCCTAAAGGAAGTATGTTTAGGTTCTCTTGGGTGGGAAACCCACTTATAACGAATTGGCATTATGGTATGACCTATGTTACTTTTCTTTTGGTTCTAGTGGCTAGTTGTACTAGACATGATTTAACACATTTAAATTGTTGCAATTTACATTTCTCAATAGTTTGAGGGGAAGCATAACTCAAATTGGAACCGGGGTCAATTAAAATGGAAACGGGATGGTTGGAAATTGTACCTTCCATCTCCACCACTGAATCTTGGTGGTCAGCTTGTCTATTATCCAAGGCTGCATAAATTTGTGGCAAGCTCCTAGCAACATCATTGACTATGGTAGCCTCTTGGATGTTGTAGACCCTGCCATTGTTATGTTTCCTATGCGAACAGTGCTTCGGCAGATGTTCCTCTCTAAAACCTCAACATTTCAAGGGTTTTCTCTTCGTGTTATACGTCTTAATTGGAAATGCTCTGAAGGGTTTGTTTCCACTATGGGATGGAATTTTTTTCTGATACACACTTCTGGTAGGAAGGCTCATCCTAGATATCTTCCCATGGTTCTTAAATCTTGAGGATTTAATCCCTAATTGTTTTTCTTCTTCCTGTCTTCATGGGGTTCTGTCTTATTCTTAAATTGTTCATAGAAATACCTTGATTTTAGAAGAGTATCTTCTAGATTCTTTGGCTCATTAAACTCAATTTTGTCTTAGTAGGACTGAGTTAATCCACTAATAAATCATTGCATCTTTAACTTTTCATCCTTTATGTAGGGAACATACCTCATCATCTCTAGAAATTTGTTGATATATTCATCTATGGTGAGATTCCCCATCTTGAGTTCATAGAACTCCTTGGTTTTCCCATCAAACTACTTTTCTGATAGATACTTCTTCTTGAAATATTTCTCAAATTGTTTCCATGACATGTCCTTCTCATGGATTCCTTTCACATTCCTAAGGTCCTCCCACCAAATGGAAGCTCTCCCATTTAGGTTGAAAATGGCTATTTGAGTCTTTAAGTTTTCAAAGTAGTCATGGACTCTGAAGTACTTCTTCAATACGAGTAGTCGAACTTATGCTTCTTCCCCCTTCTTAATTTCTCCATCGAAGGTGGGTGGTTTGGATTTCTTGAATTCTTCAGGATCATGACTCTTGGAATGTTTCCTCTTCTTTCCTTTCGTCCAAGATTTGGAACTAGTTTTTCCACTAGAAGATCCCTTGGAGTTATCAGTGTCCTCAGAGGAATATTCTAGTGAGTTTTTCTTGTTTCCACGTTGAGCCTTCCTTGAGGTGCTCCTCCTGGTGTGGCCATTTTCTAGACCATGATTTTGTATGTCGGGTGCACTTGGAGTTTTCTTAGTATGATGTATGTCCACGTGGGTTGGAAGATGGACCATGTTGCAGTTGTCTTTGTATATCTGATAGAATTTGCAGTAGGAATGCATTAATTTCAATTTTCTTTTCCTGGTCCTTTATCAACCTTTCATTGTCAACCTTGCAACTCTGTAATTCTTCCATAAGGATTCTTATAGTTTCATCCAAATAGAGAGGGGTTTCCACTGCCCTCCTTTCATCAGATTATTCTTCTCTATTATGGGATCTCTCCCCCAACTCATGGTGTGTCACCATCCCTTACGTTGTAGATTTCATGTTGTTCATTGACTATTTGAGTGTTGATAAAACATATTTTGTTAGTTACTAATCTACTAATTAGTCAACAACACATATCATTGCAATAGTGAAGTCGTCTTATTTATTTGGAAACATTAGCAACATACAGTGCAACATCTATCAACAATAGAAGGTTTCATTCCTCTCTTCAGTAGAGGTTCAGAAACGTTTCTTATAGGAGGGGGGTAAGGTGGGGTATTACCCCATAAATTTCTCTAATAATATTTTTATGTGACTCGTGCATGAACCCAAGTAGGCCAAGTGTTATTTCCATGCTCTGATACCAATTTTTAACACACCCGACCCCTAGATATTCTTTAAGGAGAGGGACATAAAAATTTTGGTTTTCCTAACTGTTGGCACAGGAGCAGACCCGGGGTTCAATGTTTCAAAAACACACCAACAAAACCCTAAATACCGGCCCTTTCTGCAACACCTGCGAAGCAGATGAAGTCTCACCTAAGGTAGAGGCAGGGGGGTTGTATGACTCAAGCGTCTACAACCTAGCTGGGACACAGATCTATGATCACAATACTTAACAGATCACTTAGCAATTAACATTCATTAGTCTTCGGCCCTTATTCGCATCACAGTTAAAAACCCTAATTACATAACAATGCAATATTCAACAAGATCTAAGCATATATAACCATTTAGCACATAGAATCAAACAGATCTAGCATTCATTCATGTTATTAAGCACTAAGCTACTACATTAGATGCATCTAACATACATAAAGATCCTACACTAAGAATAAATCACATCAATAACACAAAGCAATCACAACAAAGGATATACGTGGTTCACCCCCAACGTGGGGCTATGTCCACCAACTCTCTGTCTTCTTTATTATATTCTTTCAATTTTCTTACATGCACAGAGCCACAAAACCAACTCTGCATAGGACAGGAGATCTGCATGCACTTCGCCAAATCCTCCTTACCCGAGTTTGGCACAGCACAGAGACTTCTTACAATCACTTGCACTTAACTCTGCAATTTCTCAACACATAGTATGCACGAAGCCTTCACAATTGATCTCACTTAGCAACCTTTACATATCTTGCACAAAGCCAACTTAGATCTGATTGAACTCCTTCTTACATCGCCTAGATACTTATTTATACATTCACAAATTGGGCCTAAGCATGGGTAAACCCATGGGCTGACATCCCATACCCGTTACATAAACCCTAAACCCAAAAATCCCACAAAAAGGGGGTGAGATCCCACGCTCTCTGCTTCGCTTGGGCGTTCTGTCTGTTAATGTTTAATCCATTATTATAGTTCTTTGCATTTCAATATATAACAACAACATAAGACAACATCACTAAGAAATACACAATCACAAGAGACACAACATTTATCCTGGGAAACCCTCTAGGGGAAGAAAACCCAGCAAAACTTCCTTATTATAGATAGCCAATACAATGCCAAGAGATAACTCAAAAAAGTACAGAATGTCTCTCCCAAATATGCACCTCTCTCTCTCTCTCTCTCTCTCTCTCTCTCTTCTCCAACTGCAGCTCTGAAACTTGTCTCCCAATGAACAAGTGAGATGCGTCTAAGTGAGGCGCTAGCCTCTTTATTTATACTAATCTGGAACGTGTGAAGTGTCTCTTCATTGGCAGGGCCGACTTCTTAATCTGGGTGGTTATAGCCACCTTTATTATATTATGGGGCCTCTTTGATATACTCTAGGGCCGACTTCTCTTTCTACCTATTACAATTACATTATGACCAATCCGCAAAAGGGGATTTAGTCCTTTTACAACAGCCGATATGATCAATCCACAATGGGGATTGATCCAATGAATAATATATCAAATAATAATAAGAATACATTTTTCAGTTCCATTATTTCAACACTCCCCCTTAACAAGAAGGGTATTATATGGAAACATCAGACGAGAGAGAGGCCTTTATCATCAATAGCATCGGGAGGATAGCATCATCAATATCATCTTGGAACACTGACTACGTATCTATAAATCATCGAAAGTTTTCTTCATCGGCAACATTGTCATTCTCAAAGGAATGCAATCATCATCTACATCAATATGTATTAGTATAAAACTAATACATCATCATCATCAAAGCACGAGGTTGGCTCATCATAATACAAGACTGGCTTTACATCACAACTGTTAATATGGAAGCTCAGTACTCATCTTGCTTTACGTCACAACAATCAAGATGGAAGCAAGATACTAGACTAGATTTACGTCACAGCTTCTCAAGCTGGAAGCACAGTACTAGTCTCGTCTCAACGTCTTTCTTTACATCACAACACTCAATATGGAAGCAAGATACTAGACTGGCTTTACGTCACAGCTATCAAGCTATAATCACAGTACTAGTCTCATCTCAATGTCTTGCTTTACGTCACAACACTCAAGTTGGAAGAAAGATACTAGACTGGCTTTACGTCACATCTTCTCAATCTGGAAGCACAGTACTAGTCTCATCTCATCATCTTGCTTTATGTCACAACCATCAGGTTGGAAGCAAGATACTAGATTGGCTTTACGTCACAGCTGTCAAGATGGAAGCACAATACTAGTCTCATCACATCATCTTGCTTTATGTCACAACCATCAGGTTGGAAGCAAGATACTAGACTGGCTTGTTGGACAACTGAGAGGGGGGGGGGGAGAATCAGTTGTTACCGAGCTTAAACAATTATGCTTCTTTTAAAAATCTTTAAAGAAAAACCGAATGATGATCACAATAATGCAGAGAAATAAACACTAGCACATTTAGCATCAGTCACATATATGAGAAACACAAAGACAGATATTTTCCGAGGAAACCCATACTGGGTAAAAACCTCTTTTTCTTTATATGATAAGTAATAGTTACATTCTTTATAGTATCATACATATGAGCACCAACTCATAATGAGGCTACAACCTCAGTTTTGCAAAATGCAACTTGCTGAGAGCACCAACTCTCTGTTTTCTCTAGCACCCACTAGAAGGAAGCACCAACTCCCTGGTTTCTCTAGAACCAACTAGAAGGAAGCACCAACTCCCTGGTTTTTCTAGCACCAACTAGAAGGAAGCACCAAATCCCTAGTTTCTCTAGCACCAACTAGAAGGAAGAACCAACTCCCTGTGTTCAAGCACCCACTTGAACCTTTGAGGACACCAATCCTCCCTAGCTCCTCCCAACCACCTTGAAATATAAATCTTTGCTACTGAAACTTATTACAGTGATATGATTTTCAACAATGGCTTACCAGGCTCATCACTGTTCTATTGCATTTTGTTACTCTGTCTGCCTCACTGCCTTCCTACACACATGACTTGCGCTGTCTGTTCTTCTACCATTTATACTCTCTGCACCATGTCCCTTCACTGCAACCTTCCTTTGCTGTGTATTTCTTCTCCTGCGCTCTTCCTCCTTGCTCACCATTCAATCCTTCTACACAGCAACCACATCAACTCCCACAGCAACAGCAACCCAATCTCTTCTCTGTACCATGTATTTATAGCTTCTGTGCACCTTGTGCATGCAATGTTCGCAATCCCTCTGCATGATGACTCCGCGTCGTTATCCTCCACCTTTCGAGTGCTCTGTCTGATCATCATCGTGACTCTTCATCTTCTCTGGTGGTTTGCCCCATGTCTCCATCATCACTGTATGTTATACTGAGATTCCTCAGCCTCTCTAGCAGTTTGAGACTCTTCGTCTTCTCTGTGACAGTTGAACTCACCTTCTCTATTTCAGTTACAGGCCTCAATGCTCATCAGCTATCAATCACCTACACGAACATCTTCATTCCTCTCAGAGTCTCTTCACCTCCTTTGTCAGTCATCCCGAAGTGTCTTCGCATCCTCTGGTAGAAACCATCAGTGGTTTCTGGCAGTTACACTGTATCGTGCCACAGTTGCCCTCCGATCTTGTTCAAATTCATCTGCACCGTTGGATTGAATCCATGGGATCTTGCATTTATTTCGGCATTCGGCAATTCTGTGTTGAGTGTCTTGACACTTTATTTCATGATCTCCAAAGTTCCGATACAAGACTTTTCTGCACTAGCTCCTTCCCTAATATGACTATGGTCATAACCAAGTGCCTATGCAAAAAAGCGCTTTCGCGATTTCTCATTTCGTGATTTTCAACACTGTGCTCCGTTGACCCCAAGTCAGCGAAATTTTGATCACTTTCCACATGTCCTATGAATCCATGGTCTAGATCTGGTCTTGATTCAACGGCTATGATTGTATCGTGATTTCATGATTTCGGCATTCTTGATGCATTGGGTTCTTTGCTTCTCCATGTCGCGATTCGCGAAACTCCGATATGGAGTATGCTCAACGGTCCAGATCTGATCTCTATTTAACGGTTGCGATTGAATCGCAATTTCACATATCATGAAATCGACATTCTTGATGCATTGGGTTCTTTGCCTCTCTAAGTCGCGATTCGCAAAACTCCAATATGGAGTATGATCAACGGTCCAGATCTGATCTCTATTTAACGGCTGTGATTGAATCGCGATTTCGCATATCGTGAAATCGGCATTCCTGATGTCAAGTGTTTTTGTCACTTCAAAGTTTCGATCCCCGACACTCCATAAAGAGATCATATCAACAGTTCAGGTCACTTCTTAACTTTAACGGCTGCGATTAAATCGTGATTTCGCATCTCGCGAAATCGGGGTTCCTGATGTCAATAATCTTTGTCATGTCCAACTCCCGATCCTCGATGCCTCTCCATTGACTGGAATCAACAGTCCAGATCAAAGCTTGATCTGACGGCTCAGATTACATCGTGATTTCGCATATCGCGATATTGGGATTCCTAATGTCAATGTTCTTTGACAACTTCAAAACTCGATCCTCGAAACTCCGACAAGGTGTCCATCTTCTGACGTCATACAAGGATTGACACGTGTTGAGTACTACCACGTCTCACTCTGATTCATGACTTACATGTGCCTGAAATATTGAATCAGTCTGACACTTGTCATTACCTGATTGTGCCACGTGTCCCTAGCTGACGTGGTCTGCTGACGTGAGTTGGGTCGACGGTCTAGATCACATCTTGATCTGATGGTTCAGGTTCAATCGGGATTTCACACATCGCGATTTTGGGATTCTTGATGTCAATATTCTTTGACATCTCCAACTCACGATCCTCGAAACTCCAACAGGGATTCGGATCAACGGTCCACATAATCCCCTGAGATGGACGGTCCTCCTGCTTTCAAGATTTTGTGAGCCCATTTTCTCCTTGCACTTTAAACACCGTGCAGGTTTTCCCTGATCCAACGGTGGTCGGATCCTGCGCTCAGATATAACGCCTGAGATCTATCCTCCTCTTCAGCGCACGCTCTTCTTATTTTTATTCAGATCTGATGGCCCTCATGCTGTCAGGAATTTTGGATGGGATCCAACGATCAACGACGCTTCTCCTCCAAGCTTACACATCCTTCTTACTTGGAAGAATTTCGACTCTGCGCTAATTCCTCCTGAGCCTACGTTGTTCCTGTTTGTCCATCGATGCACATTCTGATCCTGCCATATTCATTGTTGTACTTGCCATCAATGACAAGCATACACTACCTGTTAAGCATTTGCCAACAATCTCCCCCTTTGGCATTGATGGAAACTAAGGCAACCGAATTCTTTTCTCCCCCTTTGACATCAATGTCAAAGAAGAGACATGCTCCCCCTGAGCTATTGCAGTAATTTTAGGAGGCATTAGATATTCAAACAGTACAAAGTCCCCCTAATAGGAAGGACTCTCTTATATGAGGCCTGCAGAATATTTGTATCTGAACCAGAGTCTTCTCTTTCTGATTCTTGGACCTGTTCATCTTCAACTTCCGTTGTATCCTCTGTGCAAAATTCAAAATTTCTCACCTCTCTTACTTGGAATCCTTTATCAATCTTCTCATGAGTGGATGACTCCCCCTGTCACTGTCATCTCTCTGCTTCTGACTATTTTCCCCCTTTGTTCCTAAAATGTTAACTTTCCTTAACAAGGTCTTTCCTCTTGTTGTCTCTACTGGAACACTGTGCAATTGTAACTTGTACCTTTTAAATAGTCCTTGGATCTCCCCATTGAATCTCATCGATCTCTATTGCTGCAATTTTCATTTTTCTTCCATGATGCATTCAATCTAGGGCTTTTATGTCCATAGTCAATCACAGGACAAAACTGCTACACCCACTCTCATGCCTGCTTTTCTTTGTCATAAATGAAGGACCTATATCAGGTTTCTTAGGAGCACTGATTTCTACCTTGTTGAGTCCAATATCAGATTTGTCATTTGGTGATCTCTGGCTATCCAAGACCTTGTCCAGATTCATGGATCTGCTCAAGAACTTGATTTGCGTGTCTGCCTTCTCAACCTCCAAGACTTCTGCTTCCTGTTTATGACATGGTTCTTATCCTACTTCTTTCGTGGGATAAATGTTGACTGAGCATTCTTTTATTGTATCTGAATCTTCTTCTTTACTTGCAGGGGAGGATTTGACATCAACATTATTGTTTGTTCTTATACTGTTATTCACCATTTGTCCTGAGTTTACCTTTACCTTACATTCTTTGGATGTGAGCACATCTTCACTGCCTCTGTCACACTTTTGACTTGAACTAAGCGAATTATGTTTCAGACCATCCACAAGCAGAGCGTACTGGGCATCTCCTTTGTCATTACTCAAACTCATCATCCCTCTATCCTTGATTTTGCCTAGTTCATCATTTTCAAGGATCACATTTCCTGTTTTTCTTTTACTTATGGACACTAGCTTATCCTTGTCTCCAGTCACGTGCTTGGAACATCCACTGT
>ML817804.1:11682-33167 GCA_009831015.1 Picea engelmannii | reverse complement strand
AGAAGGAAGCACCAACTCCCTGGTTTCTCTAGCACCAACTAGAAGGAAGCACCAACTCCCTGGTTTCTCTAGCACCAACTAGAAGGAAGCACCAACTCCCTAGTTTCTCTAGCACCAACTAGAAGGAAGCACCAACTCCCTGTATTCAAGCACCCACTTGAACCTTTGAGGACACCAATCCTCCCTAGCTCCTCCCAACCACCCTGAAATATAAATCTTTGCTACTGAAACTTATTATAGTGATATGATTTTCAACAATGGCTTACCAGGCTCATCATTGTTCTACTGCATTTCGTTATTATGTCCGCCTCACTTCCTTTCTGCACACATGACTTGCATTTTCTGTTCTTCTACCATTTATACTCTCTGCACCATGTCCCTTCACTGCAACCTTCCTCTACTTTGTATTTCTGCTCCTGCGCTCTGCCTCCTTGCTCACCCTTCAATCCTTCTACACAATGACCACAACAATTCCCACAGCAAAAACAACCCAATCTCTTCTTTGTACCGTGTATTTATAGCTTATGTGCACCTTGTGCATGCAATGTTCGCAATCCCTCTGCATGATGACTCCGCGTCGTTATCCTCCACCTTTCGAGTGCTCTGTCTGATCATCATCGTGACTCTTCAACTTCTCTGGTGGTTCGCCCCATGTCTCCATCATCACTGTACATTATACTGAGATTCCTCAGCCTCTCTAGTAGTTTGAGACTCTTCGTCTTCTCTCTGACAGTTGAACTCACCTTCTCTGTTTCAGTTACAGGCCTCAATGCTCGTCAGCTGTCAATCTCCTACACGAACATCTTCATTCCTCTCAGAGTCTCTTCACCTCCTCTATCAGTCATCCCGAAGTGTCTTCGCATCCTCTGGTAGAAACCATCAGCGGTTTCTGGCAGTTACATTGTATCATGCTACAGTTGCCCTCCGATCTTGTTCAAATTCATCTACACCGTTGGATTGAATCCATGGGATATTGCATTTATTTCGCCATTTCGGCATTCGACAATTCTATGCTGAGTGTCTTGACATTTTATTTTGCGATCTCCAAAGTTCCGATACAAGACTTTTCTGCACTAGCTCCTTCCCTAATATGACTATGGTCATAACCAAGTGCCTATGCAAAAAAGCGCTTTCGCGATTTCTCATTTCATGATTTTCGATACTGTGCTCCGTTGACCCCAAGTCAGCGAAATTTTGATCACTTGCCATATGTCCTATGAATCCATGGTCTAGATCTGGTCTTGATTCAACAACTATGATTGTATCGTGATTTCGCAATTTCAGCATTCTTGATGCATTGGGTTCTTTGCTTCTCCATGTCGTGATTCACGAAACTCCGATATGGAGTATGCTCAACGGTCCAGATTTGATCTCTATTTAATGGCTGCGATTGAATCGCGATTTCGCATATCGCGAAATCGACATTCTTGATGCATTGGGTTCTTTGCCTCTCTAAGTCGCAATTCATGAAACTCCGATATGGAGTATGATCAACGGTCCAGATCTGATCTCTATTTAACGGCTGTGATTGAATCGTGATTTCGCATATCAGGAAATCGGCATTCCTGATGTCAAGTGTTTTTGTCACTTCAAAGTTCCAATCCCCGACACTCCATAAAGAGATCATATCAATGGTCCAGGTCACTTCTTAACTTTAACGGTTGCGATTAAATCGCGATTTCGCATATCGCGAAATCAGGGTTCCTGATGTCAATAATCTTTGTCATGTCCAACTCCCGATCCCTGATGCCTCTCCATTGACTGGAATCAACGGTCCAGATCAAATCTTGATCTGACAGCTCAGATTACATCATGATTTCGCATATCGCGATATCGGGATTCCTGATGTGAATGTTCTTTGATAACTTCAACACTTGAACCTCGAAACTCCGACAAGGTGTCCATCTTCTGACGTCATACGAGGATTGACACATGTTGAGTACTGCCACGTGTCACTTTGATTCATGACTTACATGTGCCTGAAATGTTGAATCAGTATGACACTTGTCATTACCTGATTGTGCCACATGTCCCTAGATGACGTGGTCTGGTGATGTGAGTTGGGTCGATGGTCTAGATCACATCTTGATCTGACAGTTCAGGTTCAGTTGGGATTTCACACATCGCGATTTCGGGATTCTTGATGTCAATATTCTTTGACATCTCCAACTCGTGATCCTCGAAACTCCAACAGGGAGTCGGATCAACGGTCCACATAATCCCCTGAGATGGATGGTCCTCCTGCTTTCGGGATTTTGTGAGCCCATTTTCTCCTTGCACTTTAAACACCGTGCAGGTTTTCCCCGATCCAACAGTGGTCGGATCCTGCGCTCAGATCTAACGCCTGAGATCTATCCTCCTCTTTAGTGCACACTCTTCTTGTTTTTATTTAGATCTGATGGCCCTCATGCTGTCGAGAATTTTGGATGGGATCCAACGATCAGCGATGCTTCTCCTCCAAGCTTACACATCCTTCTTACTTGGAAGAATTTCGACTCTGCGCTAATTCCTCCTGAGCCTACGTTGTTCCTGTTTGTCCATCGATGCACATTATGATCCTGCCATCTTCACTATTGTACTTACCATCAATGACAAGCATACACTACCTGTTAAGCATTTGCCAACATGGCTTTACGTCATAGCTGTCAAGCCGGAAGCGCAGTACTAGTCTCATCACATCGTCTTTCTTTACGTCACAACCATCAGGTTGGAAGCAAGATACTAGACTAGCTTTATGTCACAACTGTCAAGAAGGAAGCGCAGTACTAGTCTCATCACATATTCTTGCTTTACGTCACAGCAATGAAGCTAGAAGTAAGAGATGTCTCATCACAGCAACTACTCCCCCTTTCGAGGAAGGTCCTTTTGGACTATGCCAAGCTTATCTAAAAAGTGCTCAAACTTTACACGAGATAGAGGCTTGGTCAAAACATCAGCAACTTGTTCATCCATGCTAACGTACTGGAGCTTTATGGCTCCTCTCTGCACCATGTCACGGATGTAATGATATAGGATCACGGTTGCTTCCATCTCTAGGTCAAATAGGTCGGTCAATAACTTTCGAAGCCATATATCTTCGCAGCTGGAAAAACATGCAGCAATGTATTCTTCTTCCGATGTGCTGAGAGCAATGTTGGATTGCTTCCTACTCTTCCATGAGATCAGGCTGATCCCAAACTAAAACAACATCCTGAAGTTCTTTTTCTGTCAGAAACATTTCCTGCCTAATCTGAATCGGTGTACCCACTCAATGTGAAATCATGATCTCCATCATAATTGAGACCACAATCTAATGTACCCTTAAGGTACCTCATCACATGTTTTACAGCCACAAGGTGAACATGTCTGGGTTCTACCAAAAAATGAATCAAGGTGTTCACAAAAAAACAAATGTCTGGTCTGGTGTTCGTCAGGTACATTAGCAATCCAATAATTTGTCTGTACAATTTGGCATCAATCAATTCTGACGAAGTATTGACCAGCAGCTTCAGCTTCGTTTCCATGGGTGTATTCATGGGCTTGCACTCTAACATGTCTAATATCTTCAAGATTTCGACTGCATACTTCCCTTGGTTAAGGAAGATCCTCTTTGGACTCTGACATACCTCAAGACCTAAGAAATAGTGCATTAGGTCAAGGGCTTTCATCTCAAATTCGGAAGAGAGTCTCTTCTTACATTCGGTGATGAGATTTTCTTCTCTAGTTAAAAATAAGCCATCCACATATAGCAGTAGTATCATTGGCTCATCGTTCATAACCTTGAAGTAGAGGTTAGAATCTTCTTTACTCTTGGTAAATCCCAAGCTCGTCAGAAAGTTGTCTATTCATCCATACCAAGCTCTAGGATCTTGCTTCAATCCATACAAGGCTTTCTTAAACTTGTAGACATGAGACTTCTTGTTTTCAACTTCAAATCCTTGAGTTTTCTTTATATACACTTCCTCTTAGATAACACCATTTAGGAAAGTTGTCTTTACGTCCATCTGGTGTAACTTCCACTTCATCTTAGCTGCAAGGGCTATGATGGTTCTGATCGAAGTGTATCTGGCTACAGGAGTGAATGTCTCTTCATAGTCAATGCCTTCTTTTTGATAAAATCCATGAGCTACAAATCTTTCTTTATACTTCTCAATACTTCCATCTACAGCATGTTTTATTTTGAAGAGCCATCTGGATGATACCACATCCTTATTATTCGGTCTAGGAACTATTTCCCATACATTGTTCTTTATTATGGATTGGTATTCTTCTATCATGGCATCTGCCCATTCTTTCTTCTAAATGGCTTCTTCAAAGAAGGTAGGATCCTTTTCTAGGAGATCACACATCAAATCCATATAAATGGAGAATGGATTAGGTCTCTTCACATGTCTCATGGTTCCTTTGGGAACACCATACTTCTCTCCATCTTGAATAAGCTCTCTAGCCCAAGATGGCTTTCTTTTATGGAGGATCGTCATTTGAGGAGGTTATTGAAACTCTGCTACATCATGAGCTTCTATAATTTACTCACCAGGGGAAGTTACGACTTCCCTCACTGGTTCAGCAGCTCTGGGAACCTCCCTCACTGATTCTGCAACTCTGGGGATTACAGGTTCCTCTTCATATACCTCTTCAAGCTGGCATTTTCTCGATTTCTTGAGCATTGCATCTTCATCAAAGATCACATCCCTATTGATCTCAATGTGGAAGTGACCTGGTATGTAGATCTTGAAGGCCTTGGAGACCTCACAGTATCCCACAAATATTCCCTTCTTTCCTGAGGATTCCATCTTGTTTGTTTTCTCTTTCGGTATATGTATAAATACTGGGCAGCCAACTATTTTGAGATGGCTTACCTCTGGCTTCTTTCTAGTGAACATCTCTTCCAGGGTATTGAACCCAAGTGCACTATGGGATAATCGATTTTACACATATATGGTTTTCATTGCTTCTTATGCCCATAAGCACATAGGAATATCTTGATCGTGGATCATGGTCTTCATGGCTTCCATTATCGTTTTGTTCTTTCTTTCAGACACATCGTTTTGTTGAGGATTATAGGGAGTAGTGAGTTCCCTCTTGATCCCAACATCTTTGCAGAAGCTCACGAACTCTTTTGAGGTGTATTCTCCCTCATTATCTGACCTGATTATCTTGATCTTTCTTTCAGAAAGATTCTCTATCAAGGCTTTAAATTCCTTGAATTTGTTGAACACTTCATCTTTTGATTTCAAGAGATACAACTAGGTATTACGAGAATAATCATCAATAAATGATACATAATATACATACCCACTAATGGAGGAGAATGGCATTGGGCCACACACATCTGAATGAATGAGTTCTAGAACTCCTTCTTCTTTTTTGCCTCTCTTCGGAAAAGGGTTCTTGACGTTCTTCCCTTGTGCACATCCATTGCATGCACCTTCATGGTCAACCTTGAGTTCTGGTAAACCTATGACGACTTTGCATATGTATGGTAGGGCCTTGTAGTTAATGTGAGCTAATATTCTATTCCAAAGTTCACATGGATTCTCAATGGAGTGGGTCATGGTAGCTTTTGAATGACCCTTTACCTTATACAAGCCACCTTCTTCTTTTCCAATGATAATTGCTTCTTTTAAGGTTTCTCCTCTAGCATGTTGCCTTATGAAACCTTCACTATAGCTTCCTCAGGGTTATTACCTGTGACTTGGAGCAAGGTCAACAAAACAACAAGCAATAATAATATCCTTTTGATAATATAAAGCAATAGCACGAACAATCATCACAGTAGTGCCTTTAGAGCTATCACTTGTAACTTGTCTGAAGCAAATATTAAAGGTAAGGAATACAATACGAAAATAAGGTCAACACTCTCATTGTGTTGTGATCAAACATTCCTCCATGGAAACCTGGAACTAACACACGATATTCTTCCTAGAGGAAGTGTTAGTTGCATCAAACAAATGATTAAGTTAAGCATTTACCTCTATATGCTCACATCCTATCAAGTATGATACTTTACAAATATTGTTATCTTAACTATAGTCATGAACTTGTCATGTGTACCTTTGAATCTTATTAACTTGATTAATCAAACCTGGAGCCTTGTCCTCAGGAATGAGTGCTTTCTTTTCTTCCGAGTCTCCTTCACTCAATATGACGAGTGATTTCATCAACCTATCTTCTGTACTAAGAAAATACACTATCTTGACAAAAGGTTGGGTTAGAGGATAAGCTCTATGATCTCAACTTTTAATCCATCTAATACCTTGATCATGGCTTCAACATGCAATACTGATCAAGATAATGTCATAACAAATAGATGCATAATAGAATAATAAAACCTGAGTTGCATTATTATTTTGAATGTGTTGGATCTTGAGATCCTTCTGGATCTATGGCAAGAGATCCCTTCTCCTACAAATACTCTTTTAAAGTTTAATATTTAAACATATGTGAGTACATACCTCTGATAGCATTTGCAAGTAGTGGCACCATATGGCAGTAGCGGTAATCATTACCAACTCTTAAAAACTTAAAGGGTGTTTGCAACTGGTGTTATGGCTGCAACTGCAACTGATACTGCAACTACAACTAGTTCTGAGACTGCAACTGCAACTGCCACTTAGGGTTTTATGAGGAAACCCTAATTTTTCAAACTTCAAATTTTGAAATTCTGATCGAGGGGATAGATGCACTGAGTTGAGGTGAGTAAGTTCGTGCAGTCATATTTCTGAAAATCCAACTTTTACCCACTAAAACTTGATCTGCGGATTTCTGGACTAGTGCTTCTGGTACTTCTAATACTTCTGGTACTCTAGTTTTCTGGTTTTCTGGTACTTTGTGAAACTAGGGTTTCTTTTTCCAGGAGATCTAGCCACTGAAAAGCTGCGCTAAAGGTGCCAAAATGATCCTTGGGGGAGGGCACACTTTTCTAGATGGTTTTAGCACTGAAATACCTCACCAACAAAAATCCCTAATTTGCATGTACGACAACAGTGACGTTTTTCATTTTTCTCTTGTGAAAGATGCTCTCTTCAACTTGGCTTTGATACCATGTTAATGTTTAAGCCATTATTATAGTTCTTTGCATTTCAATAGATAACAAAAACATAAGACAAGATCACTGAGAAATACACAATCACAAGAGACACAACATTTATCCTGGGAAACCCTCTAGGGGAAGAAAAACCAGCAAAACTTCCTTATTATAGATAGCCAATCCAATGCCAAGAGATAACTCAAACAAGTACAGAATGTCCTCTCCCAAAGATGCACCTCTCTCTCTCTCTCTTCTCCAACTGTAGCTCCAAAACTTGTCTCTCAATGAACAAGTGAGTTGTGTCTAAGTGAGGCGCTAGCCTCTTTATTTATACTAATCTAGCACGTGTGAAGTGTCTCTTCACTGGCAGGGCTGAATTCTTAATCTGGGTGGTTATAACCACCTTTATTATATTTCAAGGACTCTTTGATATATTCTGGAGCCAACTTCTCTTTATGCCTATTACAATTACATTATGACCAATTCACAAAAGGGGATTTGGTCCTTTTACAATAGCCGACATAATCAATCCACAATGGGGATTGATCCAATGAATAATATATCAAATAATAATAAGAATACATTTTGCAGTTAGATTATTTCAACGCCATCTTCGACCCGCCTATCGAAGTCCCAAAAATAGTCAAACATGACCAAGGTTCTCCAAAACTTGGTTGAGGGCCATCAAGCCCCCAGTACTCACATGTGACTCGTCTCGAGTCACTCTGATCTAGGAAACTCAACTTCGAAGGCCTCAATCTTGTCTCGAGTTGCCTCAACTTGTTGTTTCTCCAGGCCGGCCTCCTGCTCAGCAAACTCTTGAATGATTTTCTCAATGATGGGTCCTTCCAAGCATTGTTCCACTATGGTGACCACTTGTTCCATCTGTGTGTCATGTCCTTCAATCTCCTCAAAAAGTGTGTAGGCTTTGTCCTATACCGGCTGAAGTATCTGGGTCACTTCCATGACTTTACTTTGGATGGCATGGACCTACTATTGAACTGTGTGTTGTTCTTGTGACCTTTTCACCTTCTCGACCGCTGATAGTAGCTTCAATTGTGTCTATACTATCGTTGCTTGTGTCTTTGCTTTCTGGAGTTGTGACTCCAATGTCCTTAGTTCTAGGTCCTCTGCAAGGTGCTCATAGGTCTATGCACTTTGATTATTGAGTTTCTTGCATTCTAAGGCTAATGCCTTGATTCTTTCGGCTGCGCTACAGGTAGTTTCTTCCCTCTGATGTCGCACTTCCTGCGGACATGACCTTCTCATCCATAAGGTCTATTAGGATCTCCTCGACAGATTTCTCTACTTCTCTAAGGTTGCCCAACATACACGCTCATGATCAAATGTCTCGGATAGGTGGAAAAATTCTCAAGGTAAGAGGAACGGGTGGTGAGGTCTCAATAAGAACTGCATGAAAGCAATTAGTTCTCTGTGGGCTCGGATAATCACAATTTGCAAAAGTGTCCTCGGTGCAACATTCGACGGATTAAATATACAATGTTGTAACAGAATCCTCCAACGAGCAGGAATGCCTCAATCAATACAATTCCATCCGTTATGGTGCTGTCCCAATGGTCCAATGGCAATCTTTCTGACAATAACTGTGTTTCTAGTTGTTCTGGAGCTTCATTCTAATGGTCGGGAGGCCTCCAACAGTCATATTGCTTCTCCATGACAAAGTTCCAGTCTGCATTGTTATCTTATTCCGACGAGGTTCAAATTCTGCAAGCCTTCCTTCTGTGAAGTCCTCTCTGGAACCTCCTGTAAATTTTCTATATTTTCTTTCTTCTTACTAAGATTTCTTGATCTCTTTCCTATGGTATGCGTCTTTGGATTCCTCTTTCCATAATTGTTCTTATCTCCTCTTATCATAGTAACTTCACACTGCTGAGGGTCTTTCACAGGATTCGAGGGTAATACTTTTTCTCTTACGGTTTCTGGAGTAGGTGCTCTACTCTCTTGCATGGATAGGTTCTTTAAGCCTTCTTGCATTTTTTCAACTTCGACAGCTAGGTATCTGGCCCTCAGTTGCTTCGACTTGTCCTCTTGTTCTTCTATTAAGCACGTTATTCTCCTAGCCATGAAATCCCTTAACTCTTGTTTTTTCTGTTCTATAGCTTCCTCTTCTTCTTTCCTTCGGATTTGATCTCTCTCAATCCAAGTCTTTCCTAACAAAAGTGCAAAAGGAGCATTGTTCTCAACAAAATTAATGACCTTGAATTTTTCTTTTGTCGATGTTCCATGAGCACTCATAGGTACATGAGTAATTATTCCACATAGGGTTATCATCTTTCCTTTAAACAATCCTATTCCTCCCAATGAAGGAATCATAACAAGCTTTCTCGAAATTTCCCAAGTACTTTCTGGCATAATGTTCACCTATTTTTTTACATCCAATACACAATCTATGTCGAAGTCTCTTATTATTGTTTCTATGCACTACTTCTCTTTTAAGATCTCTAGTAAATTGATGCCTCTATGATCATTTAGTGTTTCTTTCATCTGTAATAACATAGCCTCTAAATCTTTCTGGTTCTTTAGCATATTCTTAGTCTCTTGACCTTCCTCATGGTTTTCTTATTTCATGTTCATCTTCTCAACTTTAGAAATCATTCTAGGGAAATCTAAAACTTCATGTCCAGTATCTTTACAACAAAGGAAAATAGGACCTCTACCAGGGCATTCCTTAGCAAGATGTCTCGGTCTTCTGCAACTATAGAAAAGAGTCAATTTTCTCTTTCTCTTAAATGATCCCCAACCTTTCATGTACTGTGCAATGGGATCACAGTGATGGACCTGCAAAAAAATATTTCTAGGATCCTGCATCCACTTATTAGTCCAAAAATTATTTCTATGCATAGGAATAACATATCTTTCATTATTTCTATCATATGTATTCATATCATATCTTCTTTCTTCGAATTGTGCCCTAGTTTTCAGACTAGGACAAAATCTATCAAACATACCTAGATCCATTCTTTCGAAACAAAATTTTCCACTTATTTTACCTTTATCAGAGCACAAAGCTTTAAGATCTTACCTCTTTTTTTTAGATTGGACTTATATTCTTAGCAAAAAGCTTCAAAAGTCAAGTAGAATACTGCGCACTAGAGCAAAAAATCTACGCACAGAGCTTTCTCTTTTCTTTAGTTCCCAACAATCACAGTTTCAAGTCCCGGCAACGGAACCATTTGTTGGCACAGGGGCAGACGCTAGGTTCAACGCTTCAATAGCACACCAAAAAAACCCTAACTACCGGCCCTTTCGACAACACCTGCGAAGCAGATGAAGTCTCACCCGAGGTAGAGGCAGGGGGGTTGTAGGACTCAAGCATCTACAACCTAGCTGGGACACAGATCTGTGATCACAATACTTAACAGATCACTTAGCAATTAACATTCATTATTCTTCGACCCTTATTCACATCGCAGGTAAAAACCCTAATTACAGAATAGCGCAGTATTCAACAATATCTAAGCATATCTAACCATTTATCACATAGCATCAAATAGATCTAGCATTCATTCATGTTATTAAGCACTAAGATACTACATTAGATGCATATAACATACATAAAGATCCAGCATTAAGCATAAATCACATCAATAACACAAATCAATCACAACACAGGATATACATGGTTCACCCCCAGCGTGGGGCTACGTCCACCAACTCTTCATCTTCTTTATTATATTCTTTCAATATTCTTACATGCACAGAGCCACAAAACCAACTTTGCATAGGATAGGAGATCTACGCGCACTTCTCCAGATCCTCCTTCCCCAAGATTGGCACATCACAGAGCCTTCTTACAATCACTTGCGCTTAACTATGCAAGTTCTCAACACATAGTATGCACGAAGCCTTCACAACCGATCACACTTAGCAACCTTTACATATCTTGCACAAAGCCAACTTAGATCTGATCGAACTCCTTCTTACATCGCTTGGATACTTATTTATACATTCACAAATGGGGCCTAAGCATGGGTAAACCCATGGGCCGACATCCCATACCCGTTACATAAACCCTAAACCCAAAAAGCCCACAAAAAGGGGGCGAGATCCTGTGATCTCTACTTCGCCTGGCCGCTCTATCTTCAACCCACCTGTCGAAGTCCAAAAAATGGTCAAACATGAACAAGGTTCTCAAAAACTTGGTCGAGGACCAACACTAACTATCTCAAATCCTAATGTTGGGATCTCCATTGGATACTCCTCGCCCAATCTTTCTAACGGCCGCCACCACACTAAAATCTGAGCTTTTGTCTACAAGTTATTGCCTCTCGAAGTTACCCGAGTGTTATTAGTTGGTGTCTTCAATGTTCGGTGTTGAACGCCCCTTTTTCTTACTCCCCGATGTCCCAAAATCTCACCATGTGGCCTTGGCCCTTCGACAATCAGCGTTTGGCATTTTGCATTGAACATCTCTTTTTCAGTGTTCAACAATCGGCAACCGACATCCTACATTTTCGGCATTTTATCCATCGACAATCGTCATTGAAACTTCATCATTTGGCGATCAATGATCGATGATGAACACCCCTTTATTATACTACACCTAAATATTTCAAACTCCTAAAGTTATCCAGACTCCCAGAGTCCTGGACACGTCACCAACCACGTCGGTGAGGCAAGCATGAACTAGAAGCTGACATATGGCAAGGGCCAAGTGTGACATGTTTCCTCATTAGGGGGTGACATGTGTCATTCTCTAATAGGCATAATGGGTCTATGAATTGTCCATATCCAGGTGACACGTGGGTCCACATCATCTTGAGTGACATCAGGATGCCACGTCATCTTGGTTTGATAGTTTCATAGCTCTTAGATCTCACGGTCAGTAATATTCCATGTAGATCCATGGATCTATGGATCTTTTTACTTCATGGCTCTAGAATTTGGAGCTTACCAACTCCTCACATCATAAATCCCCCGAAGAGCCAAGTCTTTGGACTCTCGAATCTAGCGCCATGTATCCTCTACCTATCAATGGTCCATATTACTTCGTCATTCGCGACTTCGGGAGTTTTTACACCTTGAAAACTCTTGGACAAGTTCTTCCAGAGTACAAAGTATCTGCACTATAGGATCTCTTACCATGTGGCCTCTCATCCAATGCCTCTAGTCCAACGGGTGACTTTTGACAAGGGCCACATGTCGCTCCACGATGCGTTCCCGGTTGGCGGGTAGTTGAGGGTGGGTTCCTTAGATCGACAGCTAAGAGGGATCCTGAAGGATACGAGGATCGATGGTCCACGTCACTTTGGAAGTTCAACATTCAAGATTTCGGTGTGTATCTTCTGGCTTCCCCTCCGGACCACACCTGATCTATCGCCATGTGTACCTAGCATTCACAGCCATGATTTACTCTGTATTGCAAAGCTATGGGGAAACTCGTGCGTCCCTATGCCACTCACTACCAAAAATTCTGAATAGTCATTGATCTATGGACACGCTTCCTTCTATTATCAACAGTTCAGATTACTTCGCGACTCCGACATTCAAGATTTTCGGCGCTAGACCACTCCTATTCTCCTGAAGTGGAACTTCGTCAAAGAACTTAACGCCACCCTTCCTAAGTCAGATCTGACGACTAAGAGAGATCACCACTAGATCCCCAGATCGATGGCCCTCATCTATTCATGACTCTAGACTTTAGCTATTTTCGAGGGTTGTGGAGTCGTAAGTTTTGAAGTCCCGAAGACAAAAGGGCTAGCTCCTTTCAGACCAACGCAGGGTTCCCAGACCTTCGTTATATGGATCCTTTGGAAATTATTGTGTGTTAAGCGCTAATCCTTTTTGCAGAAAATGGGTTAAGGAAATGGGCATGATCCCTTGGTCAGATGAGTGGATAGTCTGAAGGGAACGCCCTTCTCCCACAGATTTGAATTTGACATTCCCGCTAAGGTAAACTCAAAATATTGGCAGGACTTAGACGTTTTAGTCAATCCTACCCCGACTCTTCAGTGGATTCACATCCCATAACTCTCTAGCAGCTAAACTGAGGTAAATCAAAGGCCAAGTAAATATAGCGGTTTACAGAAGAAAATGAGCATTTCTAATAAATGTTCAAACACTGCAAGACTTAACCATAAACAAATATATTCAATCATCGCATCCAATGTATTACACAGAGTATAAAAATACTTATCAAAACTAGAGAATGTGAAGCGATTGTTGAAAGGGGTGCATGTTTCCTCCCAACCATAGGAACAACTACTCTTGATGGATTTACCACTATCCACCCCCGAGCTAGACCATGATTCTCTTAGAGATATTATTTCTCCTTGCTCCACAATAGTCAAAGACTGAGGTTACTCTCCTCCTCCCACAGGATCTTGGAAACAGGATTCCTCTACACCAAGCAACGAGGTCTGGGCGATCACCTCCTCAGTCACTTGTCAGCCTTGTTTATCAGCTTGTAGCAAGACCCTTACCAAGGCTTCTTATAGCCAAAACAAGCTTGCTTCTCAGCTTTTCTATCAACTCTAGAGTCGAAGCATACTCACTTCTCTTCTCTCGAGATTGTTTTCTCTACTCTATTTCTTGCATATCTATCTTTGTCCCCCTAATTACCTCCTTGATTTCCTTCCTCATCAAGGTTTCATGGGTCTGAATCTCAATTCGTGGTCAAGCCTAGAAGCCTTAAAGATGGGTACACTGCCCCATCCCCTCATTAAATCTTGAGGATGGTCTTCCAACTACCAGCCTGACTGGTAATTCATTTATGGGTCAGAGGATTGTTGATCAATTACACAAAGTAGGTACTAGTCTGGTGAGGGTCATATCAACCATTCTCGACTTCTTCTCACCATCTCTCTCATAGCATCTATGGTATATCTTGGAAAACTCCCCCCTTTCAGCAGTTGTGCAACACATATCCAATTTCTATTAATAACATAAAATTCATGCATTGACCCTTTTATACAAAGGTTCATATCATCAAACATTCACACATATTTAGTCTTCCATAGTCTCTTGGCCAGTTATAGTTATATTTACAAACTAAGGGAAACAGAGGTATTACAAAAAAGGGAAACAGAGGTATTACAAAAACTCAACTAAATGGATATATTCCTCCCACCTAGAATGATTGTCTGTTACATACATTCTCAGGATATCCTCAATTATTTGATTAATTCTCTATGTCTTCCCATCTGACTCTGGGTGATATGTTGTACAAAAATTCAAATTTGTCCCAAATCCCTTAAACAACCCCTTCCAAAACTTGGAAGTGAACTGGGGATCTCGATCCAACACTATTTCCTTAGGCACACCATGTAGCCTAGCAATTTCTCTCATGTAAATTTGTACAATATTGGTTTCTTTATGAGTTACTTTTACCGGAATGAAATGTTCAACCTTTGTAATCTTGTCCACCACTACCGTGATGGAATCATGTTTCCTTATTGTCTTAGGAAATTTGGTAATGAAATCTAAGGTAACAACTTCCCATTTCCATTAAGGAATGGGAAATGGCTGCTGCAATCCCGCTGGATGTCTATGCTCAGTCTTTACCCTCTGATATTCCATGCATCTAAACAAATAATCAGTGACATATTTCTTCATACCAGGCCAAAAATATCGGCCTCTTACAACTGTAATAGTTTTTTGATATCATGTATGTCCAGCATATGGTACATTATGCATCTCCTTTAGAACTAAATTTCTCAATTCCTGAGAATTGGGAACATAAACTTTGTTCTGAAATAAGAGGATTCCATCCTCTTCTAGCTTGTAATCCTTATATTTTTGTTGTAAGTTCTCTTTGACTTGCACATAATGTTGATCTGTCGCTACATCCTTTATAATTCTATCTTTTAATTTTTTCCTATACATACAAATGGCTATAACATGCATTTTATGCACCCTTTTGATGAGTACATCAACCACCTTGTTATTTTTTCCTTTTATGTGCTTGATATCGAAGTTGTGTTCGCTAATAAATTTCAGCCATCTAGTTTGTCTAGAATCTAGTGTTGGTTTTTCAAACATATATTTTAGATCACTATGGTTTGTCCTTAATTCAATTTTTATGCCCACGAGGTAATGCCTTCAAATCCTTAAGGCATGTACTATGGATCCTAACTATAAGTCATGTGTAGCATAATTTATTTCATGCTCCTTTAATTTTTTGGACTCATAAAAAATTACATGTTCATTTTTCATAAGGACTCCACCGAGCCCTTCCTTGCGTGCTTCTATGCACATGACTAAATCCTCATATGTATCTGGAACTTTCAAAATAGGGGCACTTGTTAGCAAATCCTTCAAGCACTGAAAATTTTCTTCACACTTGGCACTCCACGCAAACTTTACTCCTTTCTTTTGCAAATATGTTATTGGGTGTAATCTCATTTAATAACCAACTAGACCCATAAATTATCTAACCTTTGGAATCTTTGTTAGCGTTGGTCAAATCTTGATTTCTTCAATCTTTTCTGGATCCACTGTTATGCCCTCTTCTGAAACAATGTGACCCAAATAATGGATCTTCTTTTGATAGAAATTGCATTTACTTAATTTTGCATACAATTGGTGCTCTCTCAACACTTGTAGCACCATCCTAAAATCCTTCTCATGTTCCTCCTCTGTTTTGGAATAGATGAGAATATCATCCAAGAATACAATGACAAACTTGTCCAAGAAATATTTGAACACCCCACTCATCAAACACATAAATGTAATGGCCTCTTTCCCAAGGACTTTGTCATTTTTTTATCACCTTGAGATGGTTCCCCTTGTTAATATGCTTGAGATCTATTCATTATTAAAGGAGGATTAAATCATTTCTTCCTTTGATCCAATTTGCCTTTCTTCTTTTCATCCCAAGCCTTCATCTATTCTACTCATACAAACATGTATCCTTCCTTATGGATTCTTCTAAATTCTTGGGCTCATCAAATTGAATTTTATCCTTGTAAAAGGATGGTAGTCCACTCAGGAACCTATGAATTTTGACCTTCTCATCTCCGATGAAGCTTACATGCCTACGAAGCTCCAAGAAATTTATCTCATATTCATCCATGGTCATGTTCCCAAGTTTGAGTTCAAAGAACTCTTTCATTTTCTTGTCATAATATTTCTCTAACAAGTACTGCTGCTGAAAATATTTCTTGAATTTCTTCTAAGAAATTATTTTCTCATCAAGGTGCTTAATCTGCTTCATCCTATCCCACCACATAGATTCCTTTCCTTGAATGTGGTAGGCTGCAATTTTGGCTTCTTCATTTGATGAATAATTATGTAACTAGAAATATTTCCTCATTCCCAGTAGCCATCTTCTGCATCTTCACATTTCTTGTTTTCTCCATCAAATGATGGCGGCTTGATTTTCATCAGCTCCCCTTGCAATCTATCTGGCCCATGTCTCCTTCTCCGATGTCTGACAAGATATGTAATTGATATTCTTGTCAACCTTGAATGTGCATATGTTTTTCTATTCAAGTGCCCTGGGGAATGATGATGTTGATGCCTACTAATACTCCTTGATCGTCTAGATCCTCCATGATCATCACTACTATCATGAGACCTAGAGACTTCCACTTGCCTGGAACTAGTTTCTTGCCTTGTTCCTGAATCTTTGTTGACTTGCTTCTACAACATACTCAGGATTTTTAGTATCTCCTCTTGAGCTTTCATGATCCTTTCATTATTGTCTATATATCTCTTCACTTCTTTTTGCAGGTGACTCATAGTTGCAGACTCCTATCTATCTCTTATTCCATTAGACTTAGTCTCAACATTACCCATGATGACATTCAGACCTATAATCTATTATTTATGGTTGTAAGACCCTTGTGCATCATCCATATCTCTATTTCTCATACAATAACTAAGGTCTGTATCTTTAATTCTGCAATAATGTGCATGCAATAATTGTTGTTAGAATTAAGCATATTGAAAAATATGTATTAATTAGATTACAGTTCATTCTTAATTTCAAATTATGAATAATATTAATGCACAGTTATATAATATGATTCCTTAAATGCATTCTTCTCTGAAACAACTCTCCAATGTATGTAGTCATGCCTCATTCTGAGTTTTGAACGGAAAGTTACAACACCCACATGCTGCAATTTTCACTTTCTTGCTGCTTCAAAATTAATTTATTAACTTCTAAGAAAAATTTAGAACTCAATTCAAAATTATGGGTGTATATATATCTTCTCCTCCTCAATACCCTTCCAATGACTATTTGTTTCCTCAAATACGAGCTTCGAGCTGAAAGTTATGTCCCAGAGAAGTTTAGGTCGTTTTACCTAATTTATCCTTGTATGCTACAAGTGTCTTCTTTCACTCCCAACACAATTTCACATACCCAGATCCCAAATATGACTCCATGGTTGTATTTTATGGTTTATAATATTTCCATAGAATACTCCTATGCCCCAAACGGACTTCTGAGCATGGAGCTACACCCTCTCGAAGTAAATTTGTGCCACAATTTTACCCTTATTGTTTTGGTCATAACTTTCTCATACGAGCTCTGTTTTTTGAACAATTTAGCTCAATGAAAATATCTCCTCGAGATCTTATGAGTTTTGATTACCTAAAAATTACGTTTAGGGCCTCAAAATATCCCCGCAAGTTCATGACCCTTAAAAACCTGAAAAATTCTTAAATTTTTTATTGTTTTACTACTGTAACAACCTTTTCAATCTGAGCCATCCATTTCAAATCGCATGAAATATGAGTCATTGATCCGAGATCCATCATCCATAGACGACCAACATTTTCCTTTGGTGTGCACAACACTTTTCCCATCCTATCGACCCCACCGTCGGTTTTCAGCCTAGTCCCTTGACAACTACTTTGCACACAATGCTAAACCAGTTGATTCGACCATTGATCGTCAACAATTTCCATTAACGAATGGAACTCCTCATTAATTCGATCAACGCCCGACCATCAACCCATCGGTCATCTATCATCCCCGTCGACCGATGAAACACTTCTCTAGTTCGGTCGACCCAATCGTTGGCCATCGACCACTTCTATTGGTTGATGTGGCATGACACATGGACGCTGACACTTCATGACATGTCATCCTAAGGTGTCAACTTGGCTGATGTGGCACAACACGTGGATGTTGATGTGGCATGACACATCATCACCCTCTTTCCTTCATCGACCATCAGTCTATTCTCTTTAACGATCTGAACACCTTTACTGAATTCAGTTGATGTCCAACCATCGACCCATTGGCACATCAGCCCATCTATCATTTCTCTTGGTCGAACTTCAACTCTTTGCCAAATTGGTCGATGCCTGACCATCAACTCTTCACCAAATTGGTCGATGCCCGACCATCGACCCATCGACCATCGACGATTTCCATTGGCGACTAAAAAACACTTCATCTAATCCGACCGACGCCCGACCATCAACCATCGACCATTGGAGATGTCTTTTGGTCGAACCAAACTATTTTCCATTTTGATTGACTCGACCATCGGTCGTCGGGAATTTCTTCTCTTGGCAATTTCCATGCTCAAAAATTTTCGACCAAAATCCCCGATGAGTCTAAGTCTTCGATCTTCAAGCCAAGAATATCTTGACTGTCGATCGGCTTCCTTCCTCCAGCCTCCGGAACTAATCATGATCGTCGATTTTCTCCCTTTGCAAACAACGAAAATAGATATTGGTCGTTGATTTACTCAACCTTCCAAATGGTCGATACCTTACAAATTTTTAAATATATCAAGGTTAATCTCGGTCATCGATCTCAAGACCAAATGTGATCTCGGTCGTCGATTCCTTGAACTCTGTTCAACACTACAACGACCATTAAAACTTGAATTTCAACCTTCCTGGTCAAAATTAACTCTGTTACTTTGTAGATTTGCTCCATTAAACCATTCTTTGATGGTTGTGAGGAAAATACGACCTAAATTTTCTCATAAATTTGGGGATTTCACTCTATTTTTTCTATGTTTTCACCCAAGTTCGTTACAAACAAATATGTAATAGTGAATTTTACCCAAAATCGCACTAGTTCTTGGCCCATATGGGTCTAGTGTTGAACCAATATCTATGATACCATATTGTAACATACCCAACCCCCAACTGGTTCGCGTCACTTGCGAAAACGACCCCATAAAATTTCGGATACTAAATTTAAATGTGGAAAATAACACACAGCATGAAATTGGAGTCCATTCATCTGTCCATACTCAATAAAAATGTAAATATAATTACTCTTACTGCACACAACAACAACTAAATACATATAACAACATTGAGCCACATAAATAGGGAATTAAATGCGTCATTCTGCTCACAACAAGCAATAATAACCAAATATAATTTAGAGTGAATTGCACGACAACTGTATTAGCATTATACATGCATAAACACATCAAATAACAACACTTATCTTATAAAATGTGCAACCTGCTACAGAGGACGAATGTTCCTCCCAACCATAGCCTTGTTGTTCCATTTCTCAATAGTAAGACACCCTCGAGTTGGGGCTATAAATCCACAAGAAACGGAGGTCCCTATGGCTAGCTAATGTCCCCCTTTCAGCAGTTAAACTCTTAGCTAATTCCATTCCACCAACACACTTCCCCTCAACCTGTACAACCCAAGGGATAGAATCTGCCTTCACTACTCACAGTCCCTCAAGCCTTTCCACTTCTCTCCAGGGCTCCCAACACTAATGACTATCACTAAACATTAATAAGTCTTTGTGCATACACATATATAAACAAGTATGCACAACAAATATTTTTAATTACCTAAACCATGTAAACTTCAGATTTATTAATCATTGAGAGGGATGTAAAAACCAATTGCAAATCTCTCATTGATTGAAATATTATTATGAGTGAAAATATATCACATGCACGTGTATCATACAACTAATTATTACCTATAAATGGATAAATGGAGTTAAGTAGAATTGTAAAACACAAGTAGGAATATTTTGAACATAATTTTTTTTAGATTCCTCACCTTTTAATAATTGATATGATTTATTTTATATAGTGTTATTTTTATATACAAAAATTGATGAATAATTATTATTTAGTTTATATTAGATTCATTATTTTTATATTTTTAATTATGTAAAACATGTCATATTGGATAACATATCTTGATGCGAACATTACAAACATAAAATAATTATAACATAAAATAATTATAACACTATTTTCAATACTAAGCATGCAATTTTAATTCATTGAAATACATGTTAGGAACCCAATACACATAAGGTTAATTAATTAAATTATTGTTTACATTCACGAAAAGTGGCTTCTTTCGAAGCGCATTTATTTCCATCCCAGTCTTATATGAATATTATATGGTCAATAATGACAAGCAAAACACTTTAGGGCATCCTATGGTCAATAATGACAGCAAAACACTTTAGGGCATCCTATCCTATTATGTCCATTTCAATATATTAATTTAATTAAAGTGGCGTTTGCATACACTATGCTTTAATTTATCATACCTATATGGTTTGTTTTTACATATAAAATAAAGACAACGTGTGTATTTTATTTAATTAAATATTAATATTCATAAATGGTTTTTAAATTTATTTATTTTCAAAATATAGATTTTTCTAATTTAATATTAGAATTTCGATAAAGATTTTAGGTTAAAATTTCAAAAAGTCAACATAGCAAAATGTTTAATCCCTTTTAATTAAAATAATCAACCTTTTTCCTAAATACTTTGTTTTAAAAAAAAAAATTAAATATAAATCATAAACAAAACCATGGTTGAGGTTGAAAATTTTGTTGGAAAATGGTATCCCTAAATACTTTGTTTTTTCAAAAAAATATTTAAATATAAATTATAAATAAAACTATTTTGGAAGTAGAGTTTTTCATTGGAATATGGAGGAAAGGGAAGAGGTGTAAGTAATAAATTAAGGCTTTGTCTAAACATTGGATTTTTTGAACTTTGGGAATTCAATGAAATAAATCTTGGTGAAATCACTCATTTTTTGTTGTTTAAATTGCAATTTTGAATGCATAAATGGATTCAATCCCTTAGGGTACTTGAATTATATAGATTCAATCACTCAAATCTAGAGTTCCGACAATTTTTTACTGGATTTCAAGAAAAAATGGTTTGATTAATATTATGAGGTTTGGAGTTTTTATTCTTAATTTAAAAATATAAAATAAGTATTTTATCGAACATTTTTCATATAGTATTGCTTCAAAATCAAGTCATAACCACCATCGACTCAAGCAAGGATGGCATAAAGACACCCGGTCTTGGCTAAACTATTGGGGAATCATGGAATAAACCATTTTGTACAATAAAAATACTATTAAAAAAAACATCAAATCAAAATATAAGGAAAAAATGTGGTGTGATAAAGAGTTAGAGGAAAAAAAGAAAATTAAGGTATTATAAAGATGTAATCAACCCTAATCTAGAAGATCAAAATTATCTATCTGTTTTGCCAAGTGTAAAGAAAAAAATAAGCATTGCTAAG
>ML817803.1:346780-358536 GCA_009831015.1 Picea engelmannii | reverse complement strand
AGACAACACAAACCAACCAAAGTGAAGATAGAAAAATATATTCAACTGTCAACTTATGTGTATGATCAAGGAATTACACAATAAAGTGAGAATGACTTTATGGGAAAGGGACATGCCACTGTATCATATTAATTGAAAGTAAATATTACAACCTGATCGCCTTGATGTCGCAAGATTCCTTTCGATGGCTCTTGGTTCCAACACACACACTTGCTCAATCCTTGTATGAAGAAGATCGAATCCTCTTGATAGACTTTGCTAGAGTCTCCAAGCTCCTATTCAAGCTAAGTCCTTCACACAATTCTTTCACCAATTCTCCAACGAATCTTGCTTAACCTTTTCCATGAGAATTCCATCATTATATAGGAGAGAATGAGATGGTTACTTAGATAAGAATGATCCCACAATATCAGGGAATTCAGTACAAGGATAACCATTCGAATGCCAACCCATTCTTCTAGAAGATTCCCTTCTAGAACCATCGAGAATCCATCTTTTTCCAAGCTTTAGAGAAGGTTCACACCCTATCTATGTAACACAGTGCGAGAAGTTCGCACCCTAGATTAAGGCAGCCTGCGAGAATGGGTCATTCTTGCACCCTGGTATATTAGCAACCTGCGAACTCTCTTAAAAAGTATGTTTTCTGAGAAGAGATGAATGTCAATTTACTCAGAAGAAAGTTCTTATGAGGAGCTTGAGTACACCATCATCAATACACCATCATGATGACCAAAATCATGGGTAATAGAATGCCCCCCAAAGTATGAGGCCGGAATTAGTGACAGTCGAAAGACTTTGTAAACTGCATGTGTGTGTCGGAAACCAGGAGCACACCTAATCGGAAACCTGCGAACAACCAAGCATATGTAGAATATCAAATATATCAATTCTGAGGTAGGAATTCCCATACTCAGATCACAGACAAATGACATTGTAGACATAGTTCATGGCCACCAATCATACACTGTGGATCCATGCCGTCAAAATATAGCATAGCCACCAGGAATACACTGTGTATCTATGCGAGAAATTTCAAATTAAGACGACATAGCCACGAGACATACAAAGTGGATCTATGTGTCACAAATTATACATACTCCATCACAACCTGGACAAAGAGATGATATCCAGGGTCTTCAATCTCGTCGCCCAAAAGTACGAATCTAACCATGTGATTACATGTGTTGAAGTCGAACATGGCAGAAACCACTTGATTACCGGTCATTAATGAAACCGTTAACAAGTGCGAGGGAAATCACCATTAATATCAATGACTCCCAAGGTACTCTAGTACAATCCATCGAGTGTGAATGAATGAGTTGAAGTCGAACATTCGACGGAATATTGCGATCAGGGATCAATGATGTAAACCCACTGTCGAAAGCGAGGAAACCTGCCATTGAGGCATGCAAGTTCCAAGGTACCAAAGAATTTCTAATTCTTATTTCTGGATAATGAGCTAAAGTCAATGGAACAAAACTCGTCACAGGAGGGCCTTGATGTATCCCCCATCAATGACATGAAATGAGTAACAGATTTTGAAGGTGAAACAGAGTATGATGTAAATTGGACTGGACACAGGGAAGGCCGACACGGAGAGAATGGACAAATGCAGATGGTCGACTCAATAAAGGTTTCAGATGGACTTCTCTTGAACATATGAACGACACGACCAATGATTTGGCAGCATTGATTTAAAGACGACACAGGGTATGACCTTGTAGCAAATCGAATGAGAGACAAATGGATTTCCCAAACCGGCTTCAAATAATGAATAGGGGGCGTCATGTTCAAGAGCAACACTTACTGCCAATCAATACGAAGATGAAAACATATCCCTTTCCCAAATTTTCTCCCACCATTTCTGGCGAGTACCTCTTTATTTTTACACAAGCTTGAGGAGGATAACATATGCATGTTGATATAAGCTTATCCTTCAGATAAGTCCTTCAGAGAATGTTTAACGAACCCTAAGAAGGAGTGGTTCAGTCCCATTACGGGTCTGTCGATGTTTGTTTAACGAGTCCAAATATAGAAAACTCGAAGGTTTTTCATGATTATAGAGTCTGGAAAAACACATAAAAGAGAACTCTCTCAGTTCCTTTTTCGTAAAATAGTCCGGTGAGACCGAAAAAGAGATAAATTATCGCCCACTAGACGCTTTCTTTAAATACTTTATCGAGTGTATAAATAGCAAGGTCACTCGGCTATCTTTTCATGTTTAGAGAGTCTGAAAAGAGATTAAAGAGGACTCCAGGGGGGTTCCTTTTTCGTATAACCTTGTTGAGCCCGAAAAAGTGATAAAAGTATGCTCGATCGCGTTCTCAAGTATTTTCGAGCGTGAGAACGGACAAAGACCAAGCTCGAGGTTTTATACAAAAACCATAAAAAACAATCAAAACATCTGATGAAAAAAGAAATTATGTCCGCATCCCTGTTTATGAACATCGAAGTCATTACACCTGCAAAAGTTACACTCAAAAGGACATTAGGGTTTAGACTTCAATCAATAAATAATTATAAAAAATTCAAATAACATGGTAAAAGTAAAAATAAAGAAATAAAAACTCTTTTTACCATATCATTTTCACTTTTCACTATTTGAGTCCAAAAACCCCTCTTTTACCCTCGAAATTTGGCGTCAAATTGTGGGAGTTACGAGCATCCATTCGACAAGCTGTCAATGACAGTGAGGTAGGCTCTTTGTCCTCTACTCTTTCATGGTTTTATTTTGCATTTTCATTGGTAAAAACTCATTTTTGAGTTGGTTTTGTGAGCCCTACTTGCGCTCAACCATTCTCGCAGGTGGGCTACACGGGACCTGCAAGAATGAGTCATTCTCGCAGGTGATCCCACAGCAGCCTGCGAGGTTCTCGCACTATACCTAAAGGGCACCTGTGAGAACCGCAAAGCATAAAAAAAATTTCAAGTTTTGCTCAATGAAAGAAAACCAAATTGTGAGTAGAGTTACTAATCCTCTTTTTTTGCTTCTTATGCAGGTAATTGGCCATCAAAATGTTTCTTGAATGGCGTGAAAGGGAGCACGAAGAAGACAATGCCATTTCTGGAAACCATCCACCCACTATTGCCACTTTGAGAAAATGTGGTCTTCTGAAGTACTTTCGTATTCCGGGCATGACGGCCCAAGTCAGGTTATTAGAGTACCTTGTGCATATGTGGGATCCTGATCAGTAGGTATTTCATGTAGGGGTCCACACACTATCCTTAGATATTGAGGACATTTACTTCTTGACTGGATTGTCATGGCGAGGGTACCATGTGAACCTGATTGGTAGCAGAGGTGGTGGGTTGCCCATGAGTGAGTATTGTCGCTTACACTGTGTTCCCGAGGCAGAGAGGAAGAAAGGGAAAGTAGCTATTTGTGGAGTACGGGATTCAACCCTCCGTACTATTGTATTCACCATTGCACGTATGGCTTGGATCTCCTCTCCTCACATGGCGCTCCAGAGTTACTTTCAGTATGCTATAGAGTGTACTAAACCTCGGGTTTTTAACTGGGCAGATGCAGTGCTTCGTAGCATGAAAAGGCTCGACTAGCTGGGACCACAGATGTTGATGGTCGACGATTATGCTTATGTCGGGTTGGATTTCCAAGGAGATCCATACTTAGTCCTGTCGTAGGATTCTCAGTGGGGGGAGCTTGGTAAGAAGTACACACATTTTTTCCTTTTTAAATGTTTTTGTGAATTTTATTATATGCAAATGTTTTTTTTTATATGTTCGTCCAAAGACTAAAATACAAAAATCGTTGTTGATGACACAGATGTGGGACCTTACCAACCTCCTGGTACTTCTCCCATTCAGCAGCGAGGAGAGGTAGCACCAGTGCCACAATGGGACATCGAGGATTATCAAGCAGTGGAACAAAACCTAGAGGGTTTGACAGCAGATATTCTAGACATGCCTCTTGGAGAGGTTCCACGACATCATTAGCGTCACACAGTAGGAGTGTCAGAGTCCATAGGTCGACTGCTCCGTAGGGTTGCCCGGGCAGTCGTATGTTACCATGAACGTCATCCATGACGTCATTTTGTAGAAGCTATGAGCTTCAGATTTTGACATTTTGGTCTTCGGACAAAACGTTTTGTAAAAAAAAAAAAACTCTTTTGATCATTATATATACAGACGGCTTCTATCGGTTTACCTTGTATTGTGTGAAAATTGATGTGATTGATTTATAAATGATCCAAATGTCTGTCTAATACATAGTTAGCCAATGCATCTGTTAATGTATTTAGACATCTAGGAATATGTTGATATTCAATATAATCAAAATAACGTTCCAAGAGGCGAATTCGCAAATACACATGTAACAAAGTAGGACTTCGAATAGTATAGACATTACTTAATTGTAGTACTACAAGCTGCGAATCGAGTCGCACAACCAAATGACAAATTTCGAGCGAGATAACATCAATCAACAATTCGATAACGGTGCTATACTCTGCAATATTGTTGGTCGCACGGCCGAGACACACACCTCGTAAGGAGATGAGTTCGTTTGTAGGGGCATAAATTGCCCATGCAGCAGAAGCAAGGTTCTGAGTACTACGGCTAGCGCCATCAGCGAAGCCAATATAGGGTAGCAAAGACTCTGACATCTGGAAATCAAACACAACATCACATAAGGGCAGAGACCAGATAACAAAAAAAGAAAACTACAGTAACACACAAGAAGTATGATACAATAAAAACACAAGTACTCGTGCACAGATGATTTTATGCATAGTACTTCTTCAAGTATAACCCATTCCTGGGTTCACTCAAAGGGATACCATCGTAATCTACTAACTTGTAAGCTCCTTTTTCCAAAACTCGTCGAATGATATAAGGACCTCGCCACATGGCTTCGAATTTTCCAGCTCCTAGCATATCTCGATCTTGTTCATAGAGGAGAACGAGATCTCCTTCAGAGAAAACGCGAGGCTTGACATGTTTGTCGTATTGGGCCTTGACACGCTTTTTTTGGGCTTCGATGACTAGGGTAGCATCGCATCGAGTTTCGTCTAATCGCATAAGATACAATAGATGTTCTTCCTCAGTAGAAGTGTTTGGTAGGAGTTCAACAACTAGTTTTAAAGAGGGTATCTCGCATTCAATCGAGAGAATAGCTTCCAAACCATAGACTAACCGGAAAGGTGTAAACCCAGTAGCAGACTTGACAGATGTTCGGTAAGCCCACAATACCGAAAACAACATTGTGTGCCAACTTGTTTTGTGAATCCCTATCATTCATCGAAGCATAGTTATGAGAAATTTGTTAATTTCTTCGACTTGGCCGTTGGCTTGTGGGTAATAGGGCGTTGAGTTTTCATGGCAAAGACCCAACTTTTCAGTAAGTTCGAACATCATGAAGTTTCTAAAGTGGCTACCGTGATCAGTGACGATAGCTTGGGGAACACCAAAACGAGCTATGACGTGATTAAAAATGAATAATGTTGCGGTCTTTCTCGTGTTGTCAAATGTCGGCATCGCCTCGGCCCATTTCGTAAAGTAATCGACGGCTACAATGATGTAACCATGCCCCCTGGCCGAGTGAGGGTGACATGTCATGAAATCGATGCCCCATTTCGCAAAGGAACCAACGAAGACTACAGGGTAAAGAGGAGCGGGAGGTGACTGTATCTTGTTATTATAGGTTTGGCAAGCATGGCACTTTTGAACGGAGATTATGCAGTCGTTAAATAGAGAAGGCCAAAAATACCCTGCGCTTAAGATCTTCTAGGCAGTAGGATACCCATACATATGACCACCACAGGCTATAGAATGGCAGTCATTCAGAGATCTCTTGGCCTTGTCGAACGTTAGGCAGCGTCGAAAAATAGAGTCAAGCCCCCGATGATAAAGAGTATCCCCGAGGATAATATATTGACGAGTTTGATAGCGTATGCGACGTCGGTCAATACTAGAAAAAGTTGGCTGGAAAGTCTGGGTCTAGAGATAGATAATGATATCACCATACCAAAGATCATCAGTGCTAATAAGGAAAAGAGATTCATCGAGTAATGAATCAATTGCTACATTTTCCATTTCAGAATAGGGTAAGTCGCATATCAACTCAACAAAAACTAAGGACTTCTTGGACTTGGCACGATCGAATTCCAAGTCAAACTCCTGGAGTATCACAATCCATTTGGAGTATTTTCCCCCTAGCAATTGACGTGTGAGAATATGTTGCATAGGGTTGTAGTTGGAAATCATTGTAGTCTTGTGCGAGAGGATATAGTGCCGGAAGCATTGGACAGCTTGAACGGCAGCCAAGGCCAGTTTTTCGACATGTAAATACTTGATTTCAGTAAGCATTAGACTTCGACTCAAGTAGTATATAACATGTTCGTCGTTAGCATCATCCTCTTGGACGAGAACCATACCGATGGTGTAATCCGAAGTAGCAAGATAGAGGAAATAATCACGACTGTAATCGAGGGGAAAGAGAAGCGGAGCACGCGTTAGGGACAATTTCAAAGCTTCAAAAGCATTGTTGGCAATGGTATCCCAGATGAACTCTAAACCCTTTTTGAGGAGCCGTGTAAATCCACAAGTGATCTCGGCATAATTTGGGATAAAATGACGAAGAAATTTTGCTTTCCCCTACAAACTTTGTAACTGGTGAAGTGTAGAAGGAGGAGGGAGATTAAGAATCGCCTCAACCTTTAAAGGATCCACCCTGATCCCTTGACGCGAAATGATAAAACCTAGAAGGCGGTCGGATTCCACACAGAAAACGCACTTATGAGGATTCAAACGTATACGGTAGAACCGACAACGAACGAAAATGGCTCGGAGGTGGGTTGGGTGATCGACTCGGTGCATTGAGTGAGCGGGTAAATCGTCCAAATATGGTTGAACGATGTGCTTGATATCATGGAAATCATAAGACATAGCGCGTTGAAAAGTTGCACCAGCGTTCTTGAGACCGAAAGGGAGTTTTCGATAGGCAAAAGTACCCCAAGGACAAATAAAAGCAGTCTTATGTTGATCCTTGGGAACAATGTTGATTTGATTATAGCCGGAGAAACCATCCATGAGAGAGAAGATTTAACTTCCGGCGCAATCGTCGACAATCTGATCGACGAAAGGGTTAGGAAAGTTTTCTTTGGGACAAGCTTTGTTGATATCCCTATAATCAATCCATACATGAATTGTGCCTTGTTTCTTGTCAATTGGGACAAGATTGGAAACCTAGTCTGTGAGAGCCACCGGATAAATAAAGTCGGCTTTAAGAAGTTTCTCGACTTCGAGCTTGATAGTTGCCGCTTTACGTGGGTGAACTGGACGAAGGCATTGCTGGACGGGTTTAGTGTCGAGGTATATCTTTATCTCGTGTATCACAATCTCAAGGTCGATACCTGGCATTTCTTCGTAGCTCCAGGCGAATATGTCATGAAACTCTTTGAAAAGGGATGTGTAGGTGACGATTTCGTCCGAAGAACATGAAGCTCCGATATGGACATTTTCGACAATTCCAGGTTTGATGGATATGTCAAGGGAAATAGTGGGTGAGATATTGCTTAAGTTCCCTTCAGAAAACACATCGTGTGCGAACTCGGGAATGGTGGAGATGACAACAACGGTCGACAGGGTCGAGATCCGTTGGTAGTTCTCAATGGTATGTTTCTCCAGAAAGAGGATGGAATGATGATGTCCATCATCCCAAGGGGTGTCTTCCATGACAGACATGATCATTTCGTCGGTGGGAAAAATGACATGGAAAGGATCTGGAGATAAGAGGCGATAGAAGGTGTTGCCGATTGAATGGCCTGATAGGCGGATTCGACCGGACTTAACGGCATTTCGTCGCCGTAACGAAGATGATCTCTAGGATCAGGTACTATCCATGGGTCGTGAGACGTAGGAAGTTCCTGAGTCGAGGTGGAGATAATGTTGATTGAAGCAATGAACGAGCGTGGAACATCAGGCGGTGGAATGGGGAAAGTTCCCATTCACGAAGAGTCTTTTAGAAGGCCTACACCGACGTTCTCATAACCCGGTGGGGTTTTAGCAATGAACGGTACGTTTCCAGTATGGGTATCAGAATTAAAAAAGGCTAGTTGGTCGACGGTGACGAACTTTCCTTGATGTGGGAAACGTACCACATGGAAAAGGGTCAACACAACTGCGTGCATGGAATCGATCCAGCTGCGGCCAAGCAAAAGATTGTAATCAAGGGGAGCTTCAAAGACTTCCACTTCGACTTGGACCGTTTTTCCTTCTAACGTAATGGGCAACGAAGGAAGGACACCGTAGGGCTTAAAACCGGAGCCATTAAAGGATTTAAGAGTGTTTTGGGATTCATTCAAAGAAGGAGAGCCAATGGCTTTTTAGCAAGCAAGAGACATAACACATGTCGAGGCACCCTCATCGATAACGGTTCGGTAAATGTTTTTGTCAGAGACAATCACTTGGATCTGGAATGCAAGTTGAGGGGGTAACCTTGGAATGTGATCTTTCAAGTCAAAGATTATTAAATTTGTATCTGTCAGGTCGATTCCACCGATAGCTTTCAACAGTGCCTTCCGTTGTGTGGAACAACTTTGAAGGACTTCGAGGGCTAAGGTGCTTGGACCAGATCTTCAACAATGTTGTAGTTCTGGGCAGCACGAGTATGAGGATTGAAAGCTGATTTCTGAATGACACCCTTTGGGGGGGGTCGAAGAACTGTGTCAAGGCTCGGTCATTCGAGATGAAGAGGATCGTTGGTAGGTGGAGTCGCGGGAGAGGGTTGTACCAAGGAAGGAGGTAAATCATCAACCTTCTCTTTAGAGGGAGAATAATCTTTGGCTCAAGTAGTGAGTACAACGTCGCTCTGCTTTGAATCACCGGTACACATCAATACATAAGATGTAGTAGAAGATGAGGGTTGGTCATGAATGACCAACTGAGCCTGTTGTTGAGACGGGAAGGGTTGGGACAAAACGGCTGGCGCAGGTGGTTTTGGAGCTCCTTGAAGGAACTTAGTGACCTCGGCGCATCGTGGACAATCCTTCGTGTAGTGATCATCACCACAGATAAGACAAGGGTATCATGGTTTGTGCTTATCCCGATCGTCAACAGGGGTAGTTTTGGTTCGCTCTGCTTGAGAAGTATTTTTGTCCTCCTTATTCTTACCCCTTCCCTTTTTGGATTTTTTTTTACCGGCTGGGGTAGATTGAACTGCATTTACCTTAGAAGTCTTGCCAGTGGGAGGGGCAGGAGACGGAGCATTTTGAACATTAGAAGAAGCAGGTTTGGGGTTTGTGCTTGAGGCGAAATGTGGTTGGGCCTGGAAAGTGCCAATCACACCATCAACTGCATGCGAAGCAGCTAGAGTAGTTGAAGTGGCGGAAGTGGAAGGATGAGGAAAGTCAGGTAGAAAATCGTAAAGGGTACATGTTTGTGAGTAAACAAGGTCAAGATATTGAGCACGACTTATAGCCTGCTCTTCCATGACTACTCCACCCATGGCAATGTCACGAACGATATCATTCACAAAAGATTCTGTGAACCATTCTACCAGTAACTGATCAGGGAGTTCAAGTTTAATGAGACGTCGTCTCTGTTGCCACTCCTGAATGTGATCAGATATATGAGTGGCCTTGTTCTGTTTGAAGGAAGTCAAAATCTCGGTCCCTGTGTCATAACGGATCGGTAACTGGTAGTGTGTGAGGAAAGCCATAGCTAGGGTGTTGAAGTCAGAGAAGAAACCTCATGGCAATTCTATATACCACTTTGCAACAGAACCTGTGAGGGTTCGTTGAAAAAGACGTAAACAAATAGAGTCATCCATCAACGAGTTGGATGAACACCATAGGTGAAAAGTCATAACGTGATTTTTTGGGTCCTCTCCCGCTTTGTCGTCGAATTTAGTAATGTCTGATGGTAGCTTGGCTGGTATATCAGGCCATTGGGGAGAGTGATGAATTGGATCATTTAAAATCCTTGACAAATTCGGAAGATCCAAAGTGGCTATGAAGGGTAACTGTCAATTCACCTGCGGGTACTGGTGGCTTTGGGGAGGATGCCATGTCGACAAACCAATAGGACCATAAGCAGTCTGCATATAATGTGAAGACCCAGGCAAATTCGGTGGTGGTTGGAGAGGATAGTAGCTCATAAGATTGTACCCTGGAATAGGGACTTGAGTTTGAGCATTCACCCCCCAAATGGGATTGAATGTACCCGGATATGGTTGGCCCATACTAGGGGGTATCGCAGATGCAGTTGGAAACTGCTGCCCCCCAGTTGATTGAGGAGGATGTTGTATCAACTGATTCCAATACTGGGCCAAGGACAGAGGTATGTTTTTCCCATAAGGCGAGGTCGTTCCTCCTATCGAAGGTGGTGTTCCAATTGGGGGTTGTGTTCCAATTGGGATTTGTGTGCCAATAGGAATTTGCCCGCTAAGAGGGGGTTGAGTCATACCACCTTGGTGAAATTTTCCACCAACAGGAATCTGGTAATTTGGTGTGAATGATGGAATAGTGCCACTAGGATAAAGACTATCAATAGAAGATGAAGAAGGTCCTCCAAAAGGAAATTGAGGGAGTGTTGGAATAAAACCGGGAAGAGAGTGCCCAGAAGAAGAAGGACCACCAGGAGAGATGGATGGGATTTGTGTAGGAGTGGGAATGGAAGCATTCAACGCATGGTATCCGGGTGGTAGTGTCGGAGTGACATTGGGCATTCGCGATGTGATGATGGGAGCGAGACTAACTGCAGTAAACCCGGTTGGAACACTCGTAGTATCTGTGAGATGGGCCATTTCGGCAGGGATGGTAAAGTGATAGGCAGTAGTAAACAGTATTGTCTCTGGACTAGAGATTTCAGAAATCACAGGTGAACCTGGACCAAAAAGGTCCCGTCGGAAAACGCCCGTAGACCAAAAAATATCTTGGCCTTCAATGCCTGGAAAGGGTCCAACCGATGATCCAGAAGATGTAACTACTAACTCTCTGGAAGAATTCAGTCGCATAAATGTGCGCTCAATATCAGGGTGAAGTCGAAAGTCCTCTCGAGTATTTGTAATTCGTAAATGTTCGAGAGAGTAGTTCGTTCCACTAGTGGCATGGTGACGACTGGGACTTCACTTTGCTGAGGAGAGCCCTCAGATGTACTTGTAGGCAAGGGTTGAGAACCTTTTAGATGCTCTGGAGATAAACCCTGCATTCTACGTGAACGGCATGGAGGAGCTATTGTAAACGAGTGACAAACTTCATGAAGAAAATCGTATGGTCAACCTTGATAAACAAACAACACGCGCTAGTAAACAAAATCTAGGAAGCAACACCAAGCAAACAAGACCTTCTAATTCCGAAGCCACTAGTTGGTGATGAAATCCAACGTTGCAACAACGAGATGAGAAGGGGCTGGGCTAGGGTGGAAAAGTTACACTGACGACTTGCTTAACGGACTTACACCCTGGTGCAAGCTCCCACAGATAATCGTGGGTATACCCTCCAAGGAGCCCGAGTGAGTTTGGTCAACATCAATTCCAGGTACCGTGAAGACTTTCCCCTTCACATTCACCTCGTGTAAGAACCTAGAAAGATAGTCCACTAAGGTTACCACCAACAACAATAAATCCTGGGGGACAGTCGATAGTCCGATCCACACGCAAGGGCAGGGTATCTAGCCCGAAATCAACTCAAAAGGCTTCCACTCATCATTGTGGGTATACCTCCAAGTGATCCCCATAATACGTGCAATCTCTACACCGATATCAACAAAGCAGGGTGAGTAACTCTGTCGATATCAAT
>ML817803.1:336548-346730 GCA_009831015.1 Picea engelmannii | reverse complement strand
ACACAAGATGCTATTGTGTGTTTTGTGCTTTGGAGAGTGTATCTCTCTTCCTACTCCAAAGCGCTAGCCTAGCTAAATGTTGGTGTAATAGAGCCCTAGAAAAGAGTTACTAGTTAAATTTTACAATTGCGCAGTGTTATTAAGGGCTGTTGTTACTCAAAGGAAGCGGAGATGAAACTTATGTTGTATAAGACTCTGACCCAACGATGCATGGATGAGAATGAAAGATATCAGTTTTGGTTCAATGAATCCTATGTATGGGAGGGAAAGAGAAGTTTTTCGGATCAAACTTGAACTACAAGACACAATTTCCTTTAAAATGCAATTGCAACAAATCACACAAAAATAACAATTCTCTATTGTTTCTTTTTCAATAATTTCAACAATTGATTTTCAATGTTTTCAAAAATGAAAATGATTTTTTGAAAGAAAATTTTTTTTTTTCACTTTTCAAAAAGGACCTACACCATGATGGTGAGAGTGCAGAAAATAAAAAACCAATGAACAAGCAATAGATAAAAAACCCAAACAACTCTTTCAATGGAAACAAAAATAACAAGCAAACCAAACTAGTCCTTTCAATTGCCTGAGAAAAATGATCTTTCAAACAATAAGGAAATGATAAAGACAAAGAAGCTCAACTTTCAACCGATCGTCGGTCTTTAACCAAACAAGCACACTCAGATTCCGAAATCAAAGAGTATATCTTTGCCAAGAAACAAAAGTCAAGAAAAAAGTGACAAGAAGAGCTTTTGAAAACCTAAGACTGTCCGTGCACAAAAATGAAGACAAGAAAACATCAATCAATGGTCCAAGAAACTCTTTTGATGCACCTAAACTGATATGGGCAGTTGAAGATGCAAAAACTCAAATCCAAAATTTTGAAAAAGAGGGTTCGCAGGCTGAGAGTATTACATAGTGCGGGAATAGGTGATTCTCGCAGGTGGGCTTTGAGCACAGTGCGAGAACCTCGCACTGAAACTAAAAGCAGGGTGCGAACCCTATAGATTCTCGCAGGCTACTATGGAGTGCAGTCCGAGAATGTCTAAAACTAATCAAATTTTTGGAAAAAGACACAAAATTTGAAGAGGACTCTGGACCCAGAGGGTCTATCAAGGTATCCTGAAGACTCAGAGATTGATATGAATGGAGAAAGGTAAGGAAAGAACAAATGGCCAAGGAAAAATACCAAAAACCACAAAGAAAACGGGTTATATCCCCAGTGGAGTCGCCAATTTTGTTATCGGACTAATCGGTAGGTGCAGACACTAACAGATCTCCCTAGATCCACCTAGATCTAGAACAAAACAGGACAGGAAATGACTCTTTCCCTAAGTTTTGACCATTGAATTAGCTAGTAGGAAGGAACAAGTAACATACCTTTGTATCGCTTCCTAGGGTCTCTGTTGCTCCTGCTTCGCTCCGGTGCTCTCGTGAGGTCAAGACCAAGACAACACAAACCAACCAAAGTGAAGATAGAAAAATATATTCAACTGTCAAGTTATGTGTATGATCAAGGAATTACACAATAAAGAGAGAATGACTTTATGGGAAAGGGACATGCCACTGTATCATATTAATTGAAAGTAAAGATTACAACCCGATCGCCTTGATGTCGCAAGCTTCCTTTCGATGGCTCTTGGCTCCAACACACACACTTGCTCAATCCTTGTATGAAGAAGATTGAATCCTCTTGATAGACTTTGCTAGAGTCTCCAAGCTCTTGTTCAAGCTAATTCCTTCACACAATTCTTTCACCAATTCTCCAATGAATCTTGCTTAACCTTTTCCATGAGAATTCCATCAATATATAGGAGAGAATGAGATGGTTACTTAGATAAGAATGATCCCACAATATCAGAGAATCCAGTACAAGGATAACCATTCGAATGCCAATCCATTCTTCTAGAAGATTCCCTTCTAGAACCATAGAGAATCCATCTTTTTCCAAGATTTAGAGAAGGTTCGCACCCTAGCTATGTAACACGGTGCAAGAAGTTCGCACCCTAGCTTAAGGCAGCCTGCGAGAATGGGTCATTCTCACACCCTGGTATATTAGCAACCTGCGAACTCTCTTCAAAAGTATGTTTTCTGAGAAGAGATGAATGTCAATTTACTCAGGAGAAAGTTCTTATGAGGATCCCGAGTACACCATCATCAATACACCATCATGATGACCAAAATCATGGATAACAACAGACCAAGGGACTCATAATTTGTCAAAAATAGGACCCTGCACTCTCTTATGTTCTATCAGTAGTGAATTACAAGGCGTCATGCATTTTCTATCAAAATATAGCCATGGTACTACACTTACTCTATTACAGACTTCTTACAAAAATTGTTCCAACCACATACAAAACCAGACTCATACAAAACTAGCCAGACTCATTTTTTTTCTTTACTCAGCTACAAACCTTGGGCTCTCCAAACTCTGAACTCGGTCAAAATTGAATGGAACACTTCTCTGTGTCTTCGTTGATCCTTTTTATTTCCTTCTCTACACTAGCATTCTGTCATTTTCATCTCTGCTCCACTCACTCTATTGACTTCCAATCCTGCATGATTCTGCCACCCACATGCAACCCACATAACCTCTTTAGAGTCATGGTAATCTTAACTAAATTACCATCACTTCCCTTAATTTCTCCATGAACTCTTGTGTTTTCTGAGTTAATCATGCGAGAAGATTCCCGAAGATCTTCTTTATTCAACATGCATGCAGTATCTTCTTGATTCCTAGATTGGAATCTTCTTGATTTCTAGCATGCATTGTGGGGATTTTGACTGGTGTGTGCACCTTATTTCATCCATCATGAAGTTGTTGATGTGCATGCAAAACTATAGTTCATGCACAATTGTCCTTGTGCGTGCGTGTGATATTTACCCCAAAACTTTGGGTGCCAAGAAGAAGTTCTCTAATTTTCCCCTTGATCTCGTCATAGTAGAGGCCTTGATCTAGCAATGGGGGATAGACTTTGTTGGACAGTTATCACAAACTTCCGGTGGTGGGTATAGTTGGATTTTGGTTGCTACTAATTATTTCATGAGATGGGTGGAGGAATTTCCTTTGAATACATCATCAAGTGTTGCCATCATCAAATTCTTAGAGGAGAATATCTTCACTATATTTGGAGTTCCAAACAAGATTACAACCAACAATTCCAACATCTTTATATATATATTCAGTTGGTCTCATTATGTTCTCAGTATAGCATCATTTTGGCTCATTCAACCAATTACTATCCATGGGACAATGGATTGGCATAGTCAAGCAACAAAAACCTCATTAGGATAATTAGAAAGACAGTTGGTGACTACAAGAGAGTGTGGGACGCTTGTTTGAAGTATGCATTATGGGCTGACAGAATTACTAAGAATTGTGCTACTAAGAAGAGCCCATTTGAGTTAATTTATGGTTTGGATGTGGTTCTACCAGTGAACTTGAGATTACTAGTGCGCAATGTATTGGGATAGTTTTCTACCAACCATGAGGCTTTGCAGCATCATATGGATAGGTTGTTACAATTAGAGGAAGATATACTTGTAGCATATACCCGATTCATGGAATATCAGGATCAGGTCAAAAGGGTGTTTGACCATAAATCCAAGGGAAAATATTTTTATGTTGGAGATATTGTGTTATTATGGGACAAGAAGAATGAGAAACTAGGCGACCAAAATAAGTTCAACAGATTATGGTTGGGCCCATATCATATTGATGTGGTGGTGGGGAAAAACACTTTTCAATTGGCCAACTGGGATGGTGATCATGAGGGGATGCCAGTCAATAGGCAGTGGTTGAAGTACTAATTATAGTGAGAAATCCCTCTCCAAAAATTAAAAATAAAAACAAAAATAACAGAGGTGAAATTATGGGTTTTGTGGGGGTAGTAGTGATTGTTTAAATTTGTTGATTAGGGGTATATTTTTCCTTATTTCCGTGATGTTATTTTCAGATTCCAGTATTGTTGGTTTTTATGTTTTAGGACATCAGTTTAACCATTTTATTTTGCAGATTTTTTCGCTTCAAAGTTGTCCATTTTGATCATAGGGTAAGATTAATTGTGTTTTCCATATTTTATTAGCATGTGGTCGTGTCTTGTGATGCAGTTTGTGCCTTACATGAGTCTGGTCATGGTTTCCTACAATTGTTGTATGGTTTTTAAAAATTTGGGTTAAATATCTGAAAGTCATATCATATGTTTTCCAAGTCTTTTTGTTGTCTTGTTTTTAGTGATTTGTAAATTGTCATGGATATTCGACTGGAATAGTTCATCACAACAAATCTGAGATGTAAAACTGAAATATACACTATGAAGGTTAAATTCCTTTGGATTCTAGAATCTTTAGTTACTGATTTTTTGTTTATGAATGAAATAGATAAAATGTGGAAAATATAGAATAGTAAATTACAATCACACACCATCCACAAAATAACACAAATATTTTCTCTAGGAAAGCCTTACTGGAGAAAACCCAACTAGAAGGTAACAATACTCTGCTCTCTTTTCTCGAGTATGGAAATGATGAAAGTACAAAGGAGAAGGCACTCTCTATGGAGTTACTTGAGACCTGTTAGGCTGCTACAAAAAAATAACCCTCTTTGTTATGCTCTCTAATTTCCCACTCCCAGTTGTTCTTCTCTACTATGGAACAAAATACAATAACATAGAATGGAACTCATTTTCTTCCTAGCGGCCCAGTATTTAACATAGACCAGTGGCCATCTAGGGTTAGGGTATCAACTTCCTTAACCCTCAATAAGAAATCAGGTTTGGACCTTCTAGAGTGTTCTATAAAATATACTAGTGGATAGCCCCACACGTTTAAGTAATGGGGGTTGACATGAAATCCAATTGAACCATGGTGATCAATACGTTAGGTCAACTTGCGAGAGGCATAACTTTCGCATATGAACTCCGATTGAGGTGATTCTTACACCATGGGAAAGGTCTCAGTGTATAGAATATAGAATTTTCCTCCATAGTAAGTTTTGGACCATAAAAAGGTGTCGTTTGATGCCTCAAAATGACTCTATAATATTTTAAACGATTTTTTGGACCCAAATTTCCAAATTTGGACCAACTTCCAAAATGGTCGTGCAAGCTAATTCCTTAAATTTTTCCTCCCAGAAAGTACTAAGATAGATGAAAAATAATATAATGATCCAATATGGATCATACCTCCCCATTTAGGGATTCTTTTGGTCCCCAAAATATTTACTAAATGAGGTGAGGAAAATTTTCCTCTACCTTATCCCTGGAGTACCACTTTGCTTTGCCTAGAAGTTGTCCTTTCAACCCAATCTACCAAAGGTCATGTTGGCCATGTCTTGTAATTCTTGACCTCTTCTACAAAATTGTGTACTCTACCAAATCTTCATGAGCATCTAGTGCTAAATCCTCTATGAAAGGTAGGACCTACTCCTCCTCCTGATCAAACATGGAGGGATCTTAGAGTTTGAGATTCTCCACATTCACTATTGATTAAATGCGCATGTATGGGGGTATATTGAGTCTGTAGGTGTTATCTACCACATTTTCCAATACCTCAAAAGGACCATACCAAGAAGCCTTGATCTTCTTACCATGACCTTGTATTTTTTCCTTATTCAGTTGTAACCATACTCTATCTCCCACTCTAAATGTTCTCTCTTTTTTGTTCTAGTCATGTATATCCTTGAACCCTAAAGTGTTCGTCTTGTATCATAATAGGAGGGTCCATTGGTCCATATGATCCTTTGAAAAAATTATCAAATATTTCTTTGACTGATGGTATCTTGATGACTTTTCTCAAGGGGATGGTCACATGCATCTTGGATAATGCCCCTTTAAAGTCAACATTTAAGTCCACTCTTTTAGTCTTGGGAGGATTCTTAGGAAGGAGAATTTTCATGGGTGGAAACCTTGTTTGGGATGTTTTAAACCAGTAGAGAGAGGTTGGTTCAATTTCTTTTGTCTATTATAAACTTGGAATTCTTGTTTTTCAACTTTTCTCTTGATTCTTGGTCCAGGTTATTTATCACCTCCATCCTAGCCTTCCTGGATGCTTCCTTTATTCCCTCTTGATGTTCCTGAGGGGTAATATTAAGGCAGATTTGGGGGTCCTCTATGGTATGGTCCATTATGTTCACTTGGTCATGGCCTCCATTGTTGTAAGGACATTCATGTTCCCAATGTGATTCATTGCATTGCATACACCAAGAGTTTTCATCCACCACATTTGCAGGGGCTAAAGTATTTGGAACCTCTTGATCATTATTTGGTTTGAAAACTTGGTTCCCTTTTTGGAATTAACCCTTGTATGGAACCCTAGGGGCTTGTTGTTGAGTTCTCTCTAGGTTGACAATCCTATTCATCATTAGCTCTTGGGTTTTTACCATGCCATCTACAGTCAATTGCAACTTTTCCAAACTAGCACTAATGTCTGAGGTAGGTTCAACATTGTGGACTATCTTAGGTTTAGTGTCCATTCTGACTCTTGGGGTTGACAAAGGTTCAACTTTGGATGATGAAAGGTTGTCTTTGATCCTTGTGGCTACTTCTTGGGATTCTTAGATTGTTTGAGGGTTTTTATCTCTAAGGAGATACCCTAGTTGACGTGTAAAGGCTTTGGTATAGATGAAAAGAAGGAAACTAGGAGAAGGATGATGACTCACAAGGATCTTTTGCAACAAGGTTTCAAACTTGTTGTGGAACTCTCTAATGGTCTCATTCTCTTGTTTCACAAGGTTATTCATCCTTATTAGCAGCATGTTGGGGTATTCCTTGACACTTCATCGTTTGAGGAAGACTTCCTCTAACCTATCCATGGTTTTAATACCGTCATCAGGAAGACCATTGTACCAACACCTTACACCATCATGGAGGGTACGAGAAAAAAATTCCATAGCTAAATCTTTGGCATCATCACTAATGGAATGAAGTTGCCTAAAAATTTCTCATGTGATTCTCGGCATTGATTACATCATTTCCGGTGAATTTAGGCAACTATTTTTCATACTTGGGGGGCATTTTCCAAGGGTAGCCCGATTTAGTTGTCATGTCTAGCAGTTTGAAAAGCTTGGATGACCATTTTCTTTGGTTATTGGCTTGGTTTAGAATGGCAATCTGAGTCCATGTGCTAGACATTGTGTTTAAGGGAATATTTCCTCCAAAAAGTTATTTTACTACAGGAGAGTTTCGAGGAGGCTTTCTTATAAAGGATTGGGGAGGGTTGGTGTACCTCCCTGTGGATTGTGGAGTCGCCAGGTAATTTTCTTTAAATTATCAAAGGAATAAGGGAATCACCCTCAATGGAGTCTCCAGGTAAGGTTGTAATAAAAGTTCTCTGGATAAAGGCTTATCGAAAAAAGTGTTGTTTGAGGAATATTGACTCAATGTTCCCCGGCAACGGCACCAAAATTGTATCGCACAATTTTTACTTCAATAGAAGGAGAAGTAAATGGAAAGAAAATTGATGTAATTTGAGGTTATCCTATCATTGTCACCTCAATAGGATTCATTTTTCTATTTAGGGTTGTAGGCCCAGGGGAGACGTCCCCGGTGACCTAGGGGTTTGAGAAGGCAAGGTAAAGAAAGATATTAAAAGGTCCCCTCTCACAAGTCACCATTGATCAGAAATTCTTGGGTTTATAACCAATGAAGTGATAATATATCAAGATGTACCTACCCGGAACAAAGCAACAAGAAATTATATATATTGTAAGTACAAATTGCGGGTTAGCACTTCATAAAACCACAAACTTTCTCGATAAAAGAAATTGGTTGAGAATGATGAAGTAAACAGAAAATTATAACAACAATATATATAAGGCAATACTTCACAATAAGTGCCTTGGAGAATCTTCAAAATGGCTAAGAATAATCAACCATTAACATCACAATACTTGCATTTATTAGAAGCAAACAAGGCAATGCTTTAATCAACCTTTTCAATTTCTTTTGGAAGCTTTTAATGTTGCAATGTATGGTTGTAGCTTACTTTAGTAACATCAACAATAATGTTAGTAGGTTAGGCTATTCTAATGTTAGTAGTAGTTAGTGAAAAGCTTAGAGTGTAGGTTTTGATGGTTGTTTTGATTAATCACTCAATAAGAAGTCTTAGACTAGTGCCTTTAGGGTAAATGGAGTCAATAATATGGTGGAAAATGTTGGAGGAAAATGATGATAATAGGAGAGTCAAAAACAAGAGAGATTGATAGTTAGAGTGTTGGTAACCCAAGGCTCCAACTATCAAACCCTAGGGGAAACAAGCTACTAAGGTGTAGGTAACCCTTGGCCTTAGTAGAATTTCCTCCCTCTTTAACTCAAAGATGAAGAAAAATGGCTAAGATGAAGCAAATAAAACTAGGGTGTTGCAATGGCAAGGCCCTAGCAAATGCTTCAAGAAAATTGGCCTCTTAAAAAGATCTAGTAGGTGAAGGCTTTTAAAGCTAGGACAATAACATGTGTTAGTCTTCCTAGGGTTTTAAACAAACAATTTCATAATCTTAATGTAAAATGCAAGATAACATAAATATAACCATTCAATTAAGAAGAATTGCATAAATTTAACTTACATACATCAAGAATCATCAAGCAAAACCCTAATTGAACACATCCACCAAGAAACTTGCCAAAATACTCCAAATTTAGCCTTCCTCAACAAGTGTGCCTAAAATTTTAGCCAAGTAACACTATTGGGGGCAAATTTCAGTCCTCACAAGTGTGAGTGAAAAATGATGAATAATACAAGGGCTAAAACCCTTATTTATACAATATCAATGACCAGAATTAGGTCAAAAAGGCCGACATGGCCAGTTACACATAATATCCATTTTTTACATTAAATGTCATAAAAAAACCCTAAATCAAGATGTAAATATGACACCATGCCATTTTAGTGTGACCTTAGGCCTTCTTAGGGCAACGTTGGCCTCCTAGAGAAAAATGTTAGGCCTGCTTGTTCCTCTGGATCCTGCCACACGTGCCATCTAGCACACAACTGCCTCCAAGTGTCCAAAATGTTGGGTGACCTGGGTGATGTCATGTGCCTTCCAAGGCCTACATCATGGTGAAAAGGGAAATACCCCCCGAGGTCCAGGCCTACCAGGTTATCCCTGGCGGAACGTCCTCCTCTCTCTTCGGTGCAAACCCCTGATCTGTCTCTGCCCCTGGCTAGGGTCTCAGCATCCATCTGGTGAGATTTTAGCCCTATGGAGGTATAATCATCTTCCCATGTGTACCTTTCCATCGGGTATGGCCCTGCAACATCAAAAAATACGCCCTCCATGGGCTCCCAAGTCACTGGGATCATAGCAATGTCAATCAGATCTAACCATCAAGTTATTTAAACATGTACATGAAACCCCTTTTACCCGGACAAGTGCTCAAAGACGTTATGCTATTCTACAAGCCAAGTTTGGAGGGTATGCTAGAACATCCTATTGGGCTAGTGCTCATTGGATGTGGGATGTTCCCGGGTGAAGACAAATCTATACCATGTAAGTGGATGAGGTGGTAATGGATGTCTGGGCAATGGGTGCAGTGATAACAGGGAAATGTATGGCTTACATCTGGGTGCCTCTGAAGAGGGTGAGCTACACCTTGTCATGGATGCAAATGTTTCCAAGCCCATTCATGCCTTTTATCTTTTATTTCTATTGTGTTTTCTTTCAAGAGGCTAGTTAGGGAATATTGCCCTAGCGTGGTGACCAGTGGTGACAATGTTACCCAGAAACATTTCATGGAAATTAGAAGCCTGGCTCATGATGAGACCCCCTTTCTCTTGGTTATGCCACCAAGAGCCACTACCCTAGCATGGTGACCAGCTGAATGGTAGTGTCATACCGCTACATGCCCATGGACCTAATAGGTTAGCTCGTGATGAGACCCCCTATCCTCTAACTAGGTCTTGATTTATTATTTGTTATGGGTCCCACCATTTCTTATTGAGAAGCCTTTTATTTATTTCTCGGGGATCCCTGGGTGAAGCATCTCAAGGCTTCATTCTTTTGGCTTTTATCTTTTTCCAGCTACTTTTACCTTCTGGGCCTTTAGCCCCTTCTTCCCACAAGGTAAGGTACAACCCTTTGAAATCTTGGAAAACCCAGTGCCCGAACCAATGTATGGGATGGATGAGCGAGAAAAAAATGAAAAGTGGTAATTATGGTGGGAACGGATGATGACCTTTCATGAA
>ML817803.1:323847-336540 GCA_009831015.1 Picea engelmannii | reverse complement strand
CCCCCCCCCCCCCCCCAATGCAAACTCAAACCTTATGGGAACCAGCTTACTAGGGCTTCATGTCATTCCCCCTAGGTGTGGTCAAGTGGAAAGGCATAAGGTCCAAGCACAGGTTAAAAGCAAAAAGAATTAAATGCACATATTCAAATGTTTTGGGAATCATAGTGACATATACCATGATACCCGGACTCATTACCTCATGGAGCAAGACCCATTTATGTTGAAGGACAAGGTCGATGGGATTGATGTTATTGTTTCTATCAAGGTGGAGGCATTGAAGAAGAAAAGGATAGGCCCTCCAAGGCCAATCTCAAGTCGATATGGCTCTCAGTACTCCATGTCTAGGACCTGTGGGCCTTGAGACATAATCTCCTTATTTATCCCTAGGCTAGGGGATAACAAGGACAATCACTCTCGCACGCCCAAGAAACCCTCCATGGAAGAAGAAAAGAAAAATGGTGGAGCAGAAGATTCTATTAACCTGTTTTCTTGAGCAAGCCCTCGTGCGACAGAGGGACGAAATGATGGAGAATTTTTCCCACATCCTTCAACGCCTTCCTATAGCAACAGATGCATCTTCATCAAACAGACACTTGGAGGAACTTCTCCCTTCAAGGTACAAGTTAACTTTGATATTCCCATATTTGAAGGTCAAATAAATGCGGATTCCCTAGAAAAATGTTTAAATCTATTAGAAGGTTATTTCTCTGTTCATAATTTTTCCAACAGGGAAAAGATCACCTTCACACTCCTCAAGGCTCTCCCCCATGTCAAACATTGGTGGGAAACTTACTAGGAGAAAAATTCCACAGAGGAATCTAGAATATATGGGGCCGAGCCCACTTGGGATATTTTTTCGAATGAGATCTCTGTGTCAGCCAACAGTTTCGCTTGTCCTATGGCATCCAACCCTTCAAGGATGAGGTAGTATGTGATGTTTCCCCTCTTGATGTCTGTGATGTTGTTTTGGGCCAACCATATATATGGAAACATCATGTTATTTATGATTCTCGACCTCGTAGTGTCATTATTACTCTAGGGGGCCAGCTCTAAAGGATACCAGAGGTAGTTCTGACTATTGTTCCACCAAAATAGTGTCGCAAGGTAATCTCTCATACTACAAAATTCATCCTCTTCACAATCTGTTCAAAGGATGTACAAAAGACCACTGCAGCCTCAACACCTTCTATCCAAAAAAAGCATATTGCATAAGAGAAAGAAGATATTGTTTTTTCACCTACGATGGTGGCTACACAATGCTCCGTAAAGCCCAAAGACAACAAGTTGGTGGAACATATTCAACCCCACCAGCAACAGGTTCGTGACAGCCTTCCATAGACCAAGCAGCACAACTTCTCCAGCAAGACACACAACTCACCAAGATTCAGATTCAAAAAATGATTTCCCCTCTTCCCTGGTCACTCAACGTAATGGATACCATTGTTTCCTAAGGGGGGAGGACTGATCCAGGTGGATATTGGTGGCCACCCACCTGTTCAAAATTCCAACTGGCTCATCTTGATAGTTTTCAGTTCAACACGTTTCTTTGTAATGGGGACACTTCTTTATAATTATGTGTTATTCACTTCTGAGGCTATATTGAAGCCCTAAACAGCATCCATATGGATATTGGTGGCCTCCCATCTAGTCCAACTGGCCTATTTTCGCAGTTTTCATCTCAGTACATCTTTATGTACTTATGGGGTCGTTTTGAGGCCCTAAACAATATTTTTGGGGCTTGACATAGTCAAATATTTGAATAAGTTAAAGTTTGACACCATAATGTGTAGTTCTCGAAAATACCTTTCCAACGAGCTATCACACGCCTAAAATGGAGATCGTATGCAAAAGTTACGACCCTGTGAAGTTGATGTACTAACTTACCCCAATGAGACCCACATGACTTTTCGCGCTTCATCTCCTAGGGTCAGGTTTTTGGATGTCTAGGGTTTTGGAATTCATGTTTATTGTCAAAATGCCTTTAGAGCCTCATTTTACTCATCTTCTGGTGAACGAGTGTAGCCGTCACATCTCTTCTCAGAGATAAAGTTGCCACCATTCTATCGAGTCTTGCACTCTGTATTTTTAAAGTTTTTGTACATTTCTTTCATTAATAGAAATCATGTATTGTTGTATTTCTTTGTTTCTGGCAATATTTATGTGTATTTAATTGTAATATATCTGCTTTCATTTCATTCTTAAAATAATTTGTATCAATGAGTGACATTGGAGTTCGTTCCAAGTGCGTATTGCCTCATTTTGCGTGCAAGAGGTGTTCATAGTTTTGGCTTGCCTTGTTTTGTGTGCTATTGAGTTCTTTGAGGGAAGTATAGGGTATTTATACTTATTTTTCTCAAAATTTTGAGAGGAATCTGATGCTGATGTCTATTTTGTGTAAAAATGTTATGTATGAAAAGTCTTAGTCCAATTTGTCATGTATGAGACACATAGTCTCATTATGCATGCAAAAAGGGGTCTTTAAGCACCAGTTCATAACATAGTTGAGTTTATACTCATTTTTCTCATAATTTCAAGAGGAATTTAGTAATGACCTCTATTTCTAGGATTGAGCAGTACAATTAAAAGATGTCTTCAAAAAAATTGGTATTTGTAAGTCCATTCATTGTAATTTTGGCATTTGAGCATTAAAGAGCGGTCTTACTGGTTGAAAAGGGAACCAGAGACGTAGCCCAAGATGGATGAACTCCGTTAACAAATTGTTTGTGTGGAATTTGAATTGTTGTTGATTTTACTTTACTTCATTTCAACATTTTATTTTCACAAGTTATTCATCATTGTTATTGAAATTTATGGATAAGTAAGACATTCACATGTTATTTGCAAATAGTCAAGTAAACTGATTTGCAATCAAAGTATCTTCATATTCTTGTTGTGTTACATGTACAGGAGATGATTCGGAATCAGTCAAGTGAACTGCAGAGTCTTCTACTGTACCATCATTATCTTCCTCCTCATCTACTGCATTATTCTGAAAAGGAGGTAACACCTTTTGGTCATCTTGATTTTTTCTTTCTCTTAGTAAAATCTGGGGTACATTGTTTGGTCTCCCGAATTGATTTGGATTTCTATAACCGCCCTCCTGTGCAGGTATATTGGGCTATTTTTGTTCCATCTTCAATCCTACCATCTCAGAAGTCAATGTTTTCAACATCTTTGTCATTTCATCCATTTTAATATCAGATGTTGAATTAGAAGATGAAGGCAACTCTTCTTTTTGCTTTTTTCTATCTCTATCACTTCTGGATTTCAATTTGTTTGTTGCTAATATGTTTGATTCCACCTCAATAGTTGGATCTTGCATTAGGCTAAGGGTAGTGGCTCTTCTTTCCCTAAGCAATAAGGAAAATTCATCATCGAATGCATTGGCAAAAGTGATTTTAGCTGATGCCTCTGAAGGTTTTATCTCATCGGGAATTTTACGGTACATTAGGTTAAACATTTTGGTAAAATCAGGAATTGATTCTCCTTGTTTCCTCCTTAAAGCACCAAATTCAGTAAGGTAATACTGAAAATCTTTTTTATCTGCCCATCGATTGAGAAAAGCCTCATCTAAAGCTATAATATCAGCTATTGAGTTAGCAGGCAAACTCCTGAACCACTTTCTCGCTTCCCCATCTAAACTTTGTACGAATAATCTCATCCATACATCAGCATGCTCTACATTAAAATCATCTTCAAAACTATAAAACGAACTCAAATGCTCTTCAGCAGTAATTGATCCTTTTCCATTAAATCTGGGCAAATATATCATATAATCATTTGGTGGAAAAGCATACATGACTTGAGGAAGTACCAGGGGAGCATACCTAGCTGCAACTATTTGGTCCATTCTATCTACGGCAATATTAGTTGTGTTTAGAGCTTGGGAGATAAGCAAGATTGGTGATGTTGTGGGTGAAACAATCCTTTGTGTTTTACAACTTATATGTATGTTACCTGAACCTTTTCTTTCAATAGATGGAGATTTCTCTTCTGGACTTTGATCAGCTAATGGACTGAGAAACAGAGGATTATCAAAATAACAATAATGTGTTCCAAAATCTTCAAATGAAAAAGATTCACAAGATGATGACGAAGTCTTTGTTTCACTCTTAACACTTGTGCTGGGAACTATCAAATCTCCAGTTTCAGACAACAAGTATGGATATTTCTGTTTAATAAGTTCAATAAGCAACTTCCTTTGTTCTGAACTTAATTCCAAAACATTTGTTGGGAATGAAACTGTATCAGACTCAACAACAGGCTTAATTTCACTTTCGGGTTTCAAAACTTCATTTTCTTGGGTTTTAATGATCTTAGAAGATTCTTCCTGAGAACTTTCCGAAGATAATTTCCCTTTTGAATGTGAAGACTGACCAGGAAGAATTTTAGGTTTCCTAAGTATTTTTTCAGGGTATGGCACTGCTGCTACAGGCTCGAGATCTAGATTTTTCCTTGTTACTGGTCTCTTATTTGATATATTTTGGAATTTTAGGTCCTTTCCCTTCTTTCTTAGGAGCCACAATTACTACACAGGAGTCGCCAGGTGAATAATCACAGTCTTTAGAAAATGTCCAAAATCTTGTTCACCATCAAGATCTGAATCTAAACTTGTCATTTCCCCAGGGAAGTTATCTTTGTTTCTTCTCTCCCCGGCAACGGCGCCAAAAATGTTAGTCCCTAAAGTTGCACTCGACTGGTAAGGGAAAGCTAGGGCATCATTGATTTTATTGCAAAGTATTTTGAGGATTTTATGATTTGGTTTTGGTATAATGGTTGAAAACTAGGTCAAGCTTACAGCATGGCATGAAAATCAAGATTAAAACATTGCATATCCCATTGGTTGAATAATAGGTAGATACATAGATGGAGTAAACTAATTCAAGAAAAAGGAAAGTGAAATATTCAATTTGTCAATTTCACAAAGTTTAGTTTCAATATATTATAAAGAAACAGGGGTATCAGCTTGAAATCATTACTTGAAAATCATCTCTACAGCAAAATCTTCACTGTATAAATTAAAATTCAAGAACCAAAAGCATTGCAATTTGAATAATAAATTCAAGCATGAAAAATGAAATAATATAGTAGAAAATAGAAGGTCTAACCATCCATATGCCCTTGCTATTAAGTGTCAATTGAACATACATGCCTTTACAATAATCTCCACAAAAAGTCTCTATAGATCTCCAAATTTTCGACCTCCGTATGGTCTGTCTTCTATCTATTTAAACTAGCTATAAAACTTCCAGATCCTATTATCTAGGACATCTTTAAATGACTAGAATCAAAAAGTATCTAGACCCTAAATTATTTCACTCAAAATGAGCTTCTACGTCCAAAATAGTCCACAGCTCAACAACTTGATATAACAAACATTGCCAGCAACACATTTGACTCTACAAAATAGGGATCTTGTTTGACTCTGTAAAGCAGATCGAAGTCTTAGCATCTCCTTGATCAAAAAGAGTAATTATTTGTCATATCTCTTGGAGCACCTTTAAACAAAATTGTAACCAATCTTCATGTTACCTTTAAGATAAAATCGCAGCAATGGCTTTGGAGTTTTTCTGCTTGAGCTTCGTGGTTAACACAACATTGTGCCAGAAAAGTCTGAAATTGATTTCCTTGAGTTCCTTAAGCAATTCCCTTTGCTCCTTCTTCTTCTTTTTAAGACTTTGAATTCTTTCCTGCTGGCGAGCATTCCACTGTTCTATCTACATCTTTTCCTTCTTTAATTGCTTTATGGTTTTCTGAAATTCTTTATTCTTTTCCTTATCAGTTCTTATTTCGACCCTGAGTCCTGAACAATCTTCAGAGGGTGCAGTATCCTTCATATTTAAAGTAACACTAGGTTCTTTGGCTTTAACCTGGTATTTTGAGATCAATTCTAAGCTATGTTCTTCTTCAGAACTTGATGAATCCATAGCTCTAGGTACATCTGGTAAGTAATCTGAATCTTCCAAGTAATCCTATTTTTCTTCAGGGAATTCACTGATGCCTTTAGCCATCTCTTTAGCCTTAGCTAATCTAGTTGAAGCTCTCGTTACAGGGCTTGTAGGTGGTGTAAGTTTTCCCTTTCCTTTGCTGACAGATTTCTTGGGAAATGGAGTCTTTTTTGCTCTTTTCCTGGTGCTTGTTTCAACATCCTCAGAATCATCTTCTATGATTATGGTGTTTTCTTCTTTAATTGCCAGATTGAACATTGCTTTTGAGTTCATCCTATACTTATTAGTATCCCTGGTTGAATTTCTCCGAGGTTTTTGTGATACACACGCACCTTTTTTCCTTTTTCCTTTGACTGCAACGTTATTTTTGTTGGTCGATGGCATTTCAGACTTGACAGTAGTTTGAGCAATGAGATCATTATCTGAATCTGTCTCTTCTTTGACATCTTCCTCAGGAAGCATTTCAATTTCGGGCTTCCATCTAGGTCTCTTACTCCTGCTCCTCTTAGTTACCTTGATATCAGAAGATTTGTCTTTCACAGGGTTTTCATCAGTAATATATCGACTCTATTTAACAGTTTTCCTCCCTATGCTCTTTTTCGGCTTATTGGATTGAGTGAAAGGTTTTAAGGATTTCATGAGCCAATTCTAGGGCTTTTGTAATTCATTCAAGGCAGACATGACTAGGGTTTTAATCAGGACTTGATGGAACAAACTGCCTTTGGCATTAGTGGAAATCGACTGCACTTTCTTGGACATTTTTGTCAAACTTTTAAGCAGGAAATAAGGAAGGTTTAAAGGGTAGTCACCGTTTAGATGCATCAGTATTCTGATATGGTAGATGTAGACCAAAGAAAACCTCCCTTCGCAGGTGATGTATCTGTGAATCACCACCAGAGCAGTGTGCCATTCGGGTCGAACCCAGCTGTGAGGTATTCCCCTTCTCCAATCTGGATTCTGCTTGTCTGGAAGTAGGAATTGATTTACAAATTCGGTAACCACGTGCTCCTTCTTCCACCAACTTTCCCCTCCAACCACGAGCCTGCAACCCTTGGCTATAGTTTGCTCTATCACCAGCATCAACATTTTACTGATTTCAACCTTGTGACCATCGAAGTTCAAAACAAATTCCATTGAAAGTTGCTCGTCATAACCTTGAAATGTGGTGAGGAAATCAAACCACCTGGCGTCTCTGAATCTTTGGGCCATCTGAGGGTAGGCTTCAAGAAGTTCGGCACCTTCTCGTTCGATTCTTGCAACTTGTCCGCTCCTCTTTGGCACCATTAAACTTAATTCTGCAACTTTCGCCCTCGGGTTCCAAATTCCCTTCCTACAATTGTTGATATATACCTATTGCTTTGAATGAATACCTGTATTTCTCCCTGCAAGGCTGAACTAAACCAACTCGAACCGGTCACATAATAATCATTAAACAACAGGTGATTTTGAAATGAACCCTGCGCGCATGCATAGCAATTATGTTATGAACTTGTTGGATTTAGAAATGATTTCCAAACTCTCGTGGGAACACACGAACTCTTAACTCATGATCTTGTTATCATAACTAAATCGGGATAGCAAGTGTTAGCAACATTACTTGTCTTCGGCATCAGGACATCCAGGTCTGCAGGTTGCACGAGGAGCGCCCAAGTGCGATGCACAGAAAAAGTCCTTTTCGGACTTAAAATCAAGCGAGCGGGCAGGATTATAGTATCAATGGTCCGGATCCATCCTTATAATCAGATCAACGGTGGGTGGGAAATCGCTATTAGCAAAGCTGCGCCAAGGTTAGCACAATGGATAGTGCCCATAGCATGTTCATAAATGGATGACAGTCGTTCATCCCAAAGGGCATGTGGCACGAGATCTGGTCACGTCGGCTTTTCAGCGATCGCGAGTGCAAAGGGTGAAGGTTTTATGTCTTTGAACATCATGAAACCCTGAACCCCAACAACGTCGAAAGCGCCGAACTTGGGGCTCGCGACATCACGACACAATTTCATCCGTCCATCTAAAGGGGACATCTGGCAGCAAATTGAGCCATCTCAGCGTTTCGCCCATAGCGACTCCAAGGTACAAAGAGCAACTCCGTTATATTCCGATGCGCGAGGTGTCGGGAGAGTCCCGGACCCGGGCCCACTGTATCATCGGAAGAGTTAAGAGTCGTCAGATCTAGAGGGACACGTGGCGCTAGATTAAGCCGTCTCGACAAGGATCAGCAAGGATCAGCCCCTTCATATTCGTGAATGTTGAAAGCGCCTTGGGAATAAGCACGTGGTCATAGTCCGTGGTTATTTGGAGAAAGAAAGGAGCTATGTAAAGGAGGCTAAGGTGTCGAGTTCGGTTATAGAAGGGATCGTCACGATCTTTAGGCGCCATCGGATTCGATCTCCATACTGCTTCTCGCCTGGAGTAAATGATGACAAGAGTGGGTGGTTGAAACCTCCTTTCAATCATTAAGTGTGGGAATGGAGGGTCTGGCAAGCGGTCTACTCGAAGAAGTCCTGTGTATCGATTTTTTCAAAGAAGCCATGCCAAAATCCTCGACTAGACAGATAAGTCTGTGCACGCTAGCCCAGCACTTAATGATTTAGCTACCCTTCTTGCAAGAGCCATGCGTAGTTAAGATGGCGCTTAAAGAAAGATATTAGTACGAGTTTGACTGAACGGACACCAAGAATTGGGTGACTGGACATGCCTCTGTGAGGTGAATTTTCCTGAGTATATAGACTCGATCTTTGTATTTTGTGAAGCATCGATGGTTGAGAAAAGCTCTCGATTGTAAATTTTTGATGAAGCGTTGGTCGCTCTGGTTAATGTATAATGCATTTGAGACTTCTTACTTTATGGATGTCAACTTCTTTTTCATCTCTGTTTACTTTGTTAGAACGGCTCGGAATTGGAGGATCCAATCGAGTTGTAGCTGTTATAGGATGATGTAGATTGGATCACTATAGCAGTTACATTGTGTCTAACCGGTTCTTGTTATTTTCGTAGCGCTGAACGATTTAGAATTGGAGGATCCAGTTGAGTCACTCTTCAGCTCCTTGAATCTCTGGACCAAGAGGATCTTGGCTTCTGAGTTTTTCATCCTCAAGCTTCTGAAGGCTTTTCGCCCAAGGCAGTCTTTCTCACCCTTCTCACAAGTCTTCCCTCTATCACCCTTTAATCCATTCACTGACAGATGTTGGATCAAGACCTCCCTTGCTGCATACATACCAGGCCCGGTCTCCTGAGTCAAAGTTTTATCTTCTTGAGTCTTTACCCATTTGATCACCCCCATTTATTAAATCGTGGCATAAAACTAATGGGCGTTGGGCTCTGCCCCTGCGAGCAATCCAGGGGGGACTTCTGACGCCAACATTTTTGGCGCCGTTGTCGGGGACGAAGTTGAAAATTTTCCCCGGGATTGAACGGCATTGAGCCTCTGATCCTGAAGGTGCATCATGTATCAGAGCCTTTGAAGATTGCTACTGTGCACCTGGCGACTCCATTGTGATGACTCCACTGTGGCGAACCTGTCGAGTTAATTGTGGCTTTCAGAGGTAGACACACACGGTCTCATCCATAGCTGCCTCTAGCTACACCCGAATCTGATCCAGAGGTGGTTCTCAGAAAAGGAAAGGCCCCTGAAGAAGAAGCTTCCATCGTCGAACCAGGTAATTCGCCATCTCCTTTTGTAAGAACTCCATTTTCTCCTCCTCAGATTCCTGACCAACCTCCTTCAGAGGTTTCCCGTTTCCTAAACTTCGGGAGTGTTTCTGCTGAGTTTTCCCCTCCTGGTTTGAGATTGGAAGGAGAAAGCCTTGTCACTCCCCTCTCCTCCGAAACAGTACCCTGGCGTAGAACCAGGACTGCGAAAGATTTCCCCACACCTATTTTTACCACTCCTGCGAAAGAGGAGCACCTACTGACTTGAGCTCGTTGGACTTCTCCTTAAATCCCCTCTTGTTTCCCACTCCACTTCGGGACTCATTCCCAATAGACCCTTCGTGAATTCCTTCTCCTCCGAGTTCTCCTCCACCTAATACTCCTATGGCTGGTGCTAATCCTCCCCTGAATAGAATGGACGCCATAGTCCCTGCTAGATATGCTCCCTTATTTCTTCCCCATCCTATGAATCCTCTCCCTGCTGGAGATTACTTAAAATATATGCCCAAGTTCACCGGAGAAGAGGATGTAACCGCGGAAGAGCACCTGGCTTCTTTCTACAGTTACGCAAACAACCTCAACATTGAGAATGAATATGTCTGGATGAGGGTCTTTGTCCAGAGCATGGATGGCGAGGTGAGGAAATGGTTTAGAGGATTGGCTCCAGGATCTATTGTTGGGATTGAAGCCCTGGATAGTGCTTTCCTGAGGCAATGGGGCGATAGGAAAGATTTCATGTATTACATGACAGAGTTCGGGTCTCTGAAAAAGATGGAAGGAGAGACTGTCTCTGACTTCTCCAAAAGATTCAATAAGATGTATAATAAAATTCCTGCCGACATAAAACCCTCAGAAGCCTCGGCCCAAATTTCTTATGCTAGTGCATTTGGCCCCGATTTCTGTCTTTTTTTTAGAGAAAGAAGAGCCACCTCCTTAGCTCAAATGAAAGATGCGGCCATAGAGGTGGAATCCAATGTATTAGCAGCTGACAGACTGAGGAACAAGGCCGATGCAGACAGAAGAAAAGGAAGGGCAGAAACCTCAACTTCTGGATCATCGGTGCCCTATCCTCAAGTGGATGAACTGACCAAGATGATGAAGTCTCTGTCTGCAGAGATGGAGAGAATGAAAGTCGAGGGGAGGCAAGCATATAAGGGCCCTCAGAACGTCGAAAACAAAGGAGTTTTCAGGAGGTCGAACAATTTTACTCCCCTGAGTGTGCAAAGAGAGAGGGGAAGAGACAGAGAAGACCAGAAGGTTTAGGCCCCTTTCCAAAAGAATTTTGTGGCCGAGGGGAAATAAGGAGAAACAGATGAGCTTGATCCTGAAATCCACTACTTTGGAGACACTCCTCCTTTTCCTCACCTCACTCAATCAGCATATGAGGAGTCTCTCATGGAAAGTCAGCTAAATGAACTGAGCAAGGGAGACAAGACTAGTGGCGTCCAAGGAAGATATGATCTGAGATCCAAGAAAAAGACTATAACACCTGACGTTCCTGAGCAGACCACTAGGACAGAGAAACCTGCCAATGAAGTAGCAGACAGTCACAGAGGTAAGAAGCGCCAACCCCTCTCTCCCATAGTCCAGAGTCATGTTCCCAAAATAAAATAAATTTCGAAGCTTACATCTTCTTTTAATTTCGAGCATGAAATTCAAAAGATTAGAATTCCTGTACCCCTAACTGAGTTGATTAAACATGAAGGGTTCAGGAAACACTTCTCTGAGATTTTACAGTCTGAGACCTCATGCCTTCCCACATATTCCATCAATTTACAAGATGAAAAGCTTGCATTTATCCTAGTTCCTATGGTAGAAGACAGGAATGACTCGTCCCCTCCCTTCTACACTTCCCTGAACATACACGACAAGGTGTTGCACAACTACTTGATGGATTCTGGAGCTTCTCACAGCCTCATGCCCAAAACTGTCATGGAAGAGTTAGGGTTAGAAGTCACCCGAGCCTATCATTACCTCTATTTCTTCGACTCCAGGAAAGTTCGATGTCTTGGAGTTATCAAAGACCTGGTTGTGACCTTGTTTCATTTGCCCATGAAAAGTGTGGTCATGGATATTGTAGTGGCTGATGTCCCCCTCAAGTTTGGTATGTTGTTATCAAGATCTTGGATAAAAATACTGGGCGGAACTTTGCAAATGGACCTCACATATGCTACTATCCCAATGTTTGGAGGAGAGCATAGAAGGCTATACAGAGAAGCCCAACTGGCCTATATAATCAGTGATGAGGCCAACCCTACCAACCATCCCATCTTTGCCTTGGATACTGATTTAGGCTCCAGTTTACTACAACTCACCCATGCCCCTGAGCCTCCTCTCAAACTCAGAAAGTAGCCCACCATTTCCCCTAAATTTCCTCCCTCCATCACCCCCATCTGGAAAATGTTCTTTGATGGGGCCTCTTCCAAGGAAGGTGCTGGAGCTGGGGTGGTTTTTGTGTCATCCACTCAGGAAACCACATCTCTATCATACAAGATTGAATTTGAAGCCACCAACAATGTGGCAGAGTATGAAGCTCTCGTCTTGGGGTTAAGAGCCGCAAGGGAAATGGGAATTCAGGAGGTAGCAGTGTTCGGTGATGCAGAGTTGGTGGTCCAACAAATTAGAAGCACTTACCAAGCTAAGCATCCTCGACTTAGGAGTTACAGAAACGAGGTATGGGACCTTATAGATAGTTTCTTCTCAACATTTAACATTTCTTTTATCCCAAGAGAGGAGAACGCAATGGCAGATTCCTTGGCTACATCAGCAAGTAATTTCAAAGTGCCCTTGCTGCCCAAATTCAGATATGATGTAGAAGTAAAATACAGGCCCTCCATACCTGACAACGTCAAACATTGGAAGGTTTTCGAGGATGATCTCGAGGTCAAGAAATTCTTGGAGACTGTCAAAGAATTTTCAGAAATGCATATCAACCAAGACTCTGTCTATAGGATACCAGATATATAAAATATGCAGAACAGAAACGAAATGCTAGAAATGACAAAATAACAGTAAAATATCCAGCATAATCTTCACAATACACAGAAATGATATACGAAATAGCAACAGAAATAGCACTTTGAATCAGATAGCA
>ML817803.1:281633-317948 GCA_009831015.1 Picea engelmannii | reverse complement strand
CGGAAGCTTCTATTAGGTCTTCTTACATCTGCCTTATTCTATTTTATTGAAAGGTCTTATTAATATTGACCTTTATTACATCTGAATACATTGATCTACCTATGTGCGGGTTAGGACCTTAACACTGTCTCTGAAGAAGAGCTTGATGGGGATAGTTTTCTGAATAAGATTGCAAAGCGCAACATTATGTTGTTGCCCAGCAATCATATTCCAAGAGGATTAGTTCCTCTCGAAAGGATTTTTTATGGAAATGATGTGGCATTAAAAGGGGAGACCACGGAGGATGACACTGATACTATTCAGTGCAACATTGGGACCGAGAGTGAACCCAAGTTTGTCAAATTTTCAAGAAGCCTGACAAAGGAGCAGAAGTCTGAATACACTGGACTTTTGAGGGAATTCACTGACATGCTTGCCTGGACCTACAAAGACCTCAAAACATATGACACTCCTGTCATCGAGCATAAAATCCCATTAAAAGTGGAGGCAAAACCATTTAGGTAGAAGCTGAGATAGATCAACCCTATGATGTTGCCTATCATGGAGAGGGAAGTGAAGAAGTTGCTTCAAGCTCAGATCATTGTACCACTGAGATATTCAGAGTGGGTGGCCAACTTGGTGCCAGTAAGGAAAAAGAATGGAGAGATCTGACTCTGTGTAGACTTCAGAAACCTGAACAGGAGCTCACGAAAGGATAACTACCCCTTACCAAATATGGAACATATGCTGCAGAGGGTAACAGGAGCTTCCAGGATGTCCATGATTGATGGTTTCTCTGGCTACAATCAAGTCTTTGTTCTGCCTGAGGACAGGGAAAAAACAGCATGCACTACTCCATGGGGCACATTCATGTATGCCAAGATTTCGTTTATATTAATGAATGCAGGGGAAACGTTCCAGTGTGCCATGGACATAGCTTTCGTCGGGGAAAAGGATAAATTTGTGGTTGTCTATCTGGACAACATCACGGTGTTTTCAAAGTCTGATAAAGAACATTGTCGTCATCTCAGGAAGGTTTTCCTGAAATGCAGGAGTTTTGGCATTTCATTAAACCCCAAGAAATATTTGTTCGCCATGCAGGAGGGAAAATTATTGGGCCACATAGTATCAGTGGACGGATTCAGGATCGACCCTAGCAGAGTGGAGGCAATACAAGCCTTATCAATCCCAAGGTCCAAGAAGGAGGTCCAATCCTTCCTTGGTAAGATTAATTTTCTGAGGAGGTTTGTGCCTAACTTTGTTGAAGAGGTAAAACTTATAACAGCCATGTTAAGGAAAGGAAACGAAGTAAGGTGGACTTATGAATCACGACATTCCTTTGAGAAAATGAAGAAGGCCCTGACAGAAGCCCTTGTGCTCATTAGCCCCGACTACTCAAAGGGTTTCCTTATTTTCTACTTTGCCTCACCTGACACGGTGGTTGTTGTGTTATTACAGACAAATACGGTCGGACTTGAACAACCCATTGCCTATTTTAGCTGAGCATTGAGGGATGTTGAAGTCGGGTACGACACTATGGAGAAGTAGGCTTATGCCCTGGTAAAGTCCCTCAAAGCATTTAGAGTCTATCCTGCAGTCAAAAATCATCGCTTATGTCTCCTCAGCTGCTATTAAAGACATTCTTATCCAGCCTGACATAGACGGGAGAAGGAGTAAGTGGATAGCCAGGATTCTGGAATTCGACCTGGAAATAAGGCCTACCAAACTAATCAAAGGTCGGGGTTTAGCCAAGTTGTTGGTTGAAGCCAATTGCCAAGCTTTGGGGATAGATTTCATCAATGAATGCTCGGGAGTTCAGCAGGGTCGGAAGTCTAGAAAAGACCCTCAAAAGGAGCCCCCATTAGCTCGATGTCCTTGGTATAAGGATGTCATATACTTTCTGCAAGAGTTGTGACCTCCAGACGGCCTGCAAAGAAACAAAGCAAGAGCTCTGAAGCTCAAGGCAATGAGGTACTGCCTTATCGATCAAATTTTATACTGGAAAGACCCCCTGGGAGTGCTTTTGAAATGCATGGATCCACGAGAGGCCGACAGGATCATGGTTGAATTTCACAGCGGCCTATGTGGAGGGCACCATTTTTGGAAGGCCACAGCCCACAAAATTCTCAGAGTCGGGTACTACTGGCCCACCTTGTTCGTTGATGTCCATAGAGGAGTTAGAGCCTGTATCCAATGTCAAAAATTTGTAGGGAAACAACAGCTCAAGTCTCTGCCTTTACAACCTGTAGTTGTTTCAGGACCTTTCCAGCAATGGGGCCTAGATTTTATTGGAGAAATCCACCCTGCTTCCAGTGGGCAGCACAGATGGATCCTGACTGCCACAGAATTTTTTACCAAGTGGATTGAAGCTATTCCCACCAGGAGTGCCTCCCACAAGGTAATTATTGGATTCCTGGAAAACCTCATCACAAGGTTCGGTTGCCCAAGAAAGATTGTTACAGATAATGCAGCCTCATTCAGGGCCGAACCATTGGTCAAGTTATGTGAGCAATTCGGAATCAAGTTGATTCACTCCACTCCGTACTATCCCCAGGGCAATGGTTTAGCATAATCCTCCAACAAAATTCTCATAAGGATCATCAAAAGACTAATGGAGGACAACAAAAAAGCTTAGGATTCAAAGCTAAAATTCACTCTATGGGCCGATCGAGTGACTACAAAGAGATCTATAGGCATCTCCCCTTTCCAGTTAGTTTACAGAGCAGAAGTTGTCTTCCCTTCACAGCTGACCTTTCCTGCAGCTAAATTCTTCCAGGATTATCAAGAGGATCCCAATGACATAGTCAGAAGGATTCATCAACTGGTAGAAGTCCAGCAGACCAGAGAGCAGGTAATAGACAGAATTCAGGACCATCAGCAAAGGATCAAGTAGGTTTTCGATAAGAAGGCCAAGAAGGAGCGGTTCCAGATAGGACACCTGGTGCTGAAATGGGATGCTCCTAAGCAAGACAAGGGCAAACATGGTAAATTTGAAGCCCTGTGGGTCGGGCCTTTCAGAATCTCTAAGACTTTCTCAAATAACACGTACATATTGTAGGATTCGGAGGGTGAAGAATTTTTTAGCAGCCCAGTAAATGGGCATTTTCTTAAAAAATGTTTTGTCTGAGCCTTCAGTGGCTCCTATGTTTTGTAAATATTGTCCTTTCTGTGCTTTGTTTTTTACTTTTATTGTTTCTGCTTAGTAAGTGACTCCATAACCCAACAACAAGGCACTTGAACTGTAAAATGAGTCCTTAGAGCATCACAAGGACGACTCTATCCCCCATGGAGCCTAAATGTTAGCAACATTACTTGTCTTCGGCATCAAGACATCCAGGTCTGTAGGTTGCACGAGGAGCGCCCAAGTGCGATGCACAGAAAAAGTCCTTTTTGGACTTAAAATCAAGCGAGCAGGCAGGATTATAGTATCAATGGTCCGGATCCATCCTTATAATCAGATCAGCGGTGGGCGGGAAATCGCGATTAGCAAAGTTGCACCAAGGTTAGCGCAATGGATAGTGCCCATAGCATGTTCAGAAATGGATGACAGTCGTTCATCCCAAAGGGCACGTGGCACGAGATCTGGTCACGTCGGCTTTTCGACGATGGCGAGTGCAAAGGGTGAAGGTTTTATGTCTTTGAACATCGTGAAACACCGAACCCCGACAACGTCAAAAGCGTCGAAGTTGGGGCCTGTGACATCACGACATAGTTTCATCCGTCCATCTAAAGGGGACATCTGGCAGCAAATTGAGCCATCTCGGCGTTTCGCCCATCGCGAATCCAAGGCGCAAAGAGCAGCTTCGTTATATTCCAATGCGTGAGGTGCCGGGAGAGTCCCAGACCTGGGCCCACTGTATCATCGGGAGAGTTAAGAGCCGTCAGATCTAGAGGGACACGTGGTGCCATATTAAGCCGTCTCGGCATATCGCTCATCGCGATTTCGATCAGCAAGGATCAGCCCCTTCATATTCGTGAACGATGAAAGCGCCTTGGGAATAAGCACATGGTCACAATCCGTGGTCATTTGGAGAAAGAAAGGAGCTATGTAAAGGAGGCTAAGGCACCGAGTTCGGTTACAGAAGGTATCGTCGTGATCTTTAGGCGCCATCGGATTCAATCTCCATACTGCATCTCGCCTGGAGTAAATGACGGCAAGAGTGGGTGGTTGAAACCTCCTTTCAATCATTAAGTGTGGGAATGGAGGGTCTGGCAAGAGGTCTGCTCGAAGAAGTCCTGTGTATCGATTTTTTCAAAGAATCCATGCCGAAATCCTCGACTAGACAAAGAAGTCTGCGCATGCTAGCCCAACACTTAATGATTCAGCTACCCTTCTTGTAGGAGCCATGCGTAGTTAAGATGGCACTTAAAGAAAGATATCAGTACGAGTTTGACTGAAGGGACACCAAGATTTGGGTGACTGGACATGCCTCTGTGAGGTGAATTTTCCTGAGTATATAGACTCGGTCTTTGTATTTTGTGAAGCATCGATGGTTGAGCAAAGCTCCCGATTGTAAATTTTTGATGAAGCGCTGGTCGCTCTGGTTAATGTATAATGCATTTGAGACTTCTTACTTTATGGATGTCAGCTTCTTTTTCATCTCTGTTTACTGTGTTAGAACGGCTCAGAATTGGAGGATCTAGTCGAGTTGTAGCTGTTATAGGATGATGTAGGTTGGATCACTATAGCAGTTACATTGTGTCTAACCAGTTCTTGTTATTTTTGTAGCGCTGAATGACTTAGAATTGGAGGATCCAGTTGAGTCACTCTTCAGCTCCTTGAAGCTCCATACCAAGAGGATCTTGGCTTCTGAGTTTTTCATCCTCAAGCTTCCAAAGGCTTGTCACCCGAGGCTGTCTTTCTCACCCTTCTCACAAGTCTTCCCTCTGTCACCCTTTAATCCATTCACTGACGGTAGTTGGACCAAGACCTCCCTTGCTGCATACATACCAGGCCCGATCTCCTGAGTCAAAGTTTTATCTTCTTGAGTCTTTACCCATTTGATCACCCCCATTTATTAAATCGTGACATAAAACGGATGGGTGTTGCACTCTTCCCATGCGAGCAATCCAGGGGTGACTTCTGACGCTAACACCAGGCGCACGTTATGGCATGATTATTTGGCACTACGAGAATAGGCTTATTCCCCGTAGCGCATTTTACAACTTGAAATTTGAAAATTCCAACGACATAAAAGGAGACACTTCTAGTTTAAACAATTTTTTTCATAATCAAAACTCAAATAAATCATCAAAGATTATAATGCAAACCATGAAACATCCAAAATCTAAAAAATGAAAACAACTGAAAGCAGGAAATGAGGGATGGGTAAGGAGGGTTTAGGACAAGGGTTTCTCACTTAAACCAAGACAAAATTAGAGACTAACATTGGTTCCTTCTGGGGATGGAGTTTTGATACTAAACTCCAAGAACTGTAGACCATTTCCTTTCCTTTATCTCTGATTCATTTATTCCCTTGTGAATGTCTGTCTTTTATTCTCTGCATAACTGTAAAAACAAGTCCATTGGGTATATGGAGTCTTTATTGAAAGAAAACCTACTGTACTAACTCTAACCTGTCGTACCTTTAGATGAAATAATGCTTCAAGAACCTCCCATTCACTGGGCCCCCAAAAATTTCAGTGTTATCTAAATTATGTAGGAGAAAAGTGTTATTGTTCATTACCTTGGTTATCCTGAAAGGACCATACCACAGATTATCAAACTTTCTGTGTTTTTCTTTATCTTCTCTCCTGGCATCCCATATCAATACCAAATCTCCTTCATTGAAAACATATTTCTTGGTTCCTTTATCAAATGTAGCCTTGATTTTATTCTAATGAGCAGCAGCTTTCTGGTTAACCTATTCTCTGGCATGTTGAACTTCAATGAGATGAAAAATCCTTCTTTGTACATCATTGGGTTCTTCCTATTCTTCTTGCAGAAACTTCAAAACTGGCAGGCCCAATTGAGTTGGAAGGATAACTTATGTGTCATATACCATCTGGAAGGGAGATGTCCCAATAGCTTTCTTGTTGCTGATGTGATCAGCCCATAAAGCAAATTTCAACTTAGAATCCCATGCTTTTTTATTTTCTGCCATCAACTTTTTGATAATCCTTACCAGTGTCTTATTGGAAGATTTAGCCAATCCATTCCCATGGGGGTAGTAGGGAGTAGAATGAACCAATTTGATATTCTATTTATTGCAGAATTCAAGCATGGAATTCGACTTAAAAGACTGTGCATTATCAGTGACCAACTTTTTAGGACAGCCAAACCTGGAAAAAATATATCCCTCTAGAAATTCCATGATTACCTTGTCTGTAGTATTTCGAGTCGGAATTGCTTCTATCCACTTTGTAAAGTAATCAGTGGCTATAAGAATCCACCTATATTTCCCTGATGAAGTGGGATTAATTTCTCCAATGAAATTTAATCCCCATTGTTGGAACGGTCTGTGGGCAATGATTGGTTTCAGAGGCATAGATATAAGTTTCTGCTTCCCGACAAATTTCTGACAGGGTTCACATGCCCTGACCTAAGTAAAAATATATGAGAATAGAACTGGCCAGTAATAGCCTTCTCTTAGAATTTTGAAGGCAGTTGCCTTCCAATGATGATGACCTTCGAAAAACACCATGATGCAGATCTTGAAAGATTTGTTTAACCTCCTTTTCATCCACACATCTTAATAGAAAACCATTGGGATCTTTCCAAAACAGGGTCTGATCAATAATGCAATATTTTGCAGCTCTCAACTTTAATGATCTGTATTTTGATTTATCCAATTATGGGGGAGATTGAAAATTCAGCAAGAAAAATACGATGTCCTTATACCATTCTGAAGAAACATACTTGTTGTTTATTTGTAAATAATTTTCTTCAATCTGAACAGAAGAGTCCTGTGTCAGATGGTATAATCCAATTGCTTTGTAATTGGATTCCATCATTAATTTGGCGAGGCCTTGTCCCTTTATCAGCTGGGTAAGCTTTATGGTGAGATCGTATTCCAAGATTTTGGTTATCCATTTCCCCCTCTTTACTTTCACAATCGGGCTGAACTAATATTTCTTTGACTGCACTGCTTGGGACATAAGCAATAATTTTTTATTGAAGAATATACACTCTGAAAGATTTTAAAGCCTTTACTAAGGCATAAGCCTGTTTTTCTATTAGATCATACTTCAATTCAGAATCCCTGAGGGTTTTGCTAAAGAAGGAGATAGGTTGCTCGTGACCTTGTTCATTTCTTTGCAGAAGAACAGCGGCTATGGTATTTTTTTATGCAAATGAAAAAACCATGAACTCTTTAGAAAAATCTGGGCTAATTAGAACAGGTGCTTGAACAATAGCATGTTTGATCTTTTCGAAGGATTCTCTTGCCTCTGGTATCCACTTAACTTTTGCATCCTTTTTCATCATGTCAGTGATGTATTTGACAATCTCTGCAAAGTTAGGTATAAATCTCCTTAAAAATTTAATATTACCAATGAAGGACTGAATGGACTTTTTATTTCTTGGAATTTCGATTAGCTGAATAGCCTTTACTCTTTCTAGATCTATTTTAATTCCTTCAGGTGAAACAATATGTCCAAGAAGCTTACCTTCCTCCATGGCAAAATGTGATTTTTTGGGATTAAGTGATATGTCGTACTTCCTGCATTTCTCAAAGGTTTTCTTCAAATGTTGTAAATGATCTTCATCTGATGCTGAAAATACAGTGATGTCATCAAGGTAAATTACCACAAACCTGTCTTTCTTGCCAATGAAAGCTATATCCATAGCTCTTTGAAATGTAGCCCCAGCGTCCATCAACCCAAAAGGCATCTTTTCGTACATAAAGGTACCCCAAGGAGTGGTAAAAGTTGTTTTCTTTTTTACTTCTTCCATTACTGATATTTGATTGTACCCTGAATATCCATCTAGCATAGAAATTATTTTTGCGCCAACAACCTTTTGTAAGATATAATCCATTTTTGGTAATGGATAATTATCTTTCAAAGAACACCTGTTCAGATTCCGGAAGTCTACACAGAGCCTTATCTCTCCGTTCTTTTTCCTGACGGGCACAAGGTTTGCTACTCATTCTGAGTATCTTAGTGGCACTATGATTTTTTCTTCTAGCGGCCTCTTCAATTCCTTTTCTATTATTGGTAACAGTAAAGGATTGAATTCTCTAAATTTTTGTTTTACAGGTTTTGATCCAGGTTTCAGAGGGATTTTATGCTGAATAATTTATGTATCAAACACTTTCAGATCTTCATAAGACCGAGCGAATATATCTGAATATTGTTTCATTAATTCAATATATGCTTCCTTCTGCTTTTTTGATAGTTTTATGGATACTTTTAATAACCTGGGATTTGCATCTGCACTAATGTCACAGTCTTCCACCTCTGTTTCTTTTGTTTGGATAACAGCCTTCTTGGAGACATCATTGTGATCGAACAACCATTCTAATGGAACCAAACCCTTAGGCAAATGGTTTGTCTTTAATTCGATGATCTTGTGACCAGCAATAGTATCTTGAAGAATTTCTGCAGTGTGTATTTCTGCTTTTGTATCTTCATCATCTTGATCAATTAAAATATTAGAAAACTCTTCAATGGTTTTCATAAACCTCTGAATTTCTTCATCATCTTTAAAAACCTACCAGTGTTTTATATTATCTGGAATTGAAGGTCTATGTCTGACTTCAATTTGAAACTTCAGATTAGGAAACATCGGAGTTTTAAAATTGCTTGCTGCAAATGCCAAAGAATCAGCGTGCTGATTTAAATCCCTGTGAACAAAAGTAATGTTGAATGCCAAGAAGAAGTTATCTATATAATCCCACGCCTCATTTCTATATTGTTTCAATCTTTTCTGCTTGGTTTGATATATGTTTCTAACCTGGTGAACAATAAGTTCAGAGTCTCCAAAAATAGACAACTTATTTATTCCCATGTCTCTTGCAGCTTTCAATCCTAACAACAAAGCTTCATACTCACTGATATTAATAGTGGTGTCAAATTCAAATTTATATGACATTGGAATAACCTCCTTGGTAGAGGAAATGAAGACAATACCAGCTCCGGAACCTTCTTTAGAACTAGCCCCATCAAAATACATTTTCCAAACAAAATGGTCTTCACTATCTCTTACTGTAGTTATTGATTTTCTGACTGATACCTCTGCCATTTCCTCATCCATATGAAAAATAGAAGAGCCCAGATCATCTTCTACAGCATATATAGGGTGATTAGTGGGATTATCATGATCACTTACCAAATAAGCTAGTCTGATTTCTCTGTATAATCTTCGTTGTTCGCCACCAAAAACAGGTATGGTTGCATAGCTTAGGTCCATCTGCAGAGTGCCACCTACCTTTATAGCCCAAGATCTTAAAAGAAGCATCCCAAATTTTGGTGGTATGTCAGCCACGATAACATCTAACACCACACTCTTCATAGGTAATTGGGAAAGAGTTATGACCACATCTTTCATAAGCCCAAGACATTTGACTTTCTTGGAATCAAAAGAATATAGATCATGATATGGTCTAGTAATGTCTAACCCTAATTCTTCCATCACCACCTTAGGAATGACATTATGCGAAGAACCAAAATCCATTAAGCAATTATGCAGTATCTTGTCATGGATATTTAGTGAAATGTAAAAAGGTGGAGAGGCATCAATTTTGTCTTTAATGTGAGGTCCAATAGTAATGGCAGGGTTTTCATCTTCAAGGTTGACTGTATCTGAGAAAGTGACATGAGCTAGAGATTCTAGAGTCTTAAGGACAGTTTTTCTGAATGGTTCTATTTTCAGAAGTTCTAATAATGGTACTGGAATCTTAATTTTGTTGATTTCATGCTCGAGATTGAAAGCAGAGACATTTTTATATGGTTCCCTTATATCAGCAGTGTTATCTTTGACAGGTTGCTTCAATGAGTGATCCGCTTGAACATTAGGAACACTTTTGATTTCCCATGTCTTACCTGAAGTACTGGCTTTCTTTGTAGAAATAGGTATATCTACTTTAAGTGCCTGGGAACCAGATCTGAGATTGTATCTTTTCCTTGAAGGTTCATGCTGGACAATTTCCTCTCCATCCCCTTCCTCAAACTGATTTGCAATCAAAGTATCTTCATATTCTTGTTGTGTTACATGTAAAGGAGATGATTCAGAATCAGTCAAGTGAACTGCAGAGTCTTCTACTGTACCATCATTATCTTCCTCCTCATCTACTACATTATTCTGAAAAGAAGGTAACACCTTTTGGTCATCTTGATTTTTTCTTTCTCTTGGTAAAATCTGGGGTACATTGTTTGGTCTCCTGAATTGATTTGGATTTCTATAACCGCCCTCCTGTGCAGGTCTATTGGGCTATTTTTGTTCCATATTCAATCTTGCCATCTTAGAAGTCAAAGTTTTCAACATCTTTGTCATTTCATCCATTTTAATATCAGATGTTGAATTAGAAGATGAAGGCAGCTCTTCTTTTTTCTTTTTTCTATCTCTATCACTTCTGGATTTCAATTTGTCTGCTGCTAATATGTTTGATTCCACCTCAATAGCTGCATCTTGCATTAGGCTAAGGGTAGTGGCTCTTCTTTCCCTAAGCAATAAGGAAAATTTAGCATCGAATGCATTGGAAAAAGTGATTTTAGTTGATGCCTATGAAGGTTTTATCTCATCTGGAATTTTACCCTACATCAGGTTAAACCTTTTGGTAAAATCAGGAATTGATTCTCCTTGTTTCGTCCTTAAAGCACCAAATTCAGTAAGGTAATACTGAAAATATTTTTTATCTGCCCATCGATTGAGAAAAGCCTCATCTAAAGCTATAATATCAGCTATTGAGTTAGCAGGCAAACTCCTGAACCACTTTCTCGCTTCCCCATCTAAACTTTGTACGAATAATCTCATCCATACATCGACATGCTCTACATTAAAATTGTCTGCAAAACTATAAAACAAACTCAAATGCTCTTCAGCAGTAACTGATCCTTTTCCATTAAATCTGGGCAAATATCTCATATAATCATTTGGTGGAAAAGCATACATGACTTGAGGAAGTACCAGGGGAGCATACCTAGCTGCAACTATTTGGTCCATTCTATCTGCGGCCATATTAGTTGTGTTTAGAGCTTGGGGGATAAGCAAGATTGGTGATGTTGTGGGTGAGACAATCCTTTGTGTTTTACAACTTATATGTATGTTACCTAAACCTTGTCTTTCAATAGATGGAGATTTCTCTTCTGGACTTTGATCAACTAATGGACTGAGAAACAAAGGATTATCAAAATAACAATAATGTGTTCTGAAATCTTCAAATGAGAAAGATTCACAAGATGATGAAGAAGTCTCTGTTTCACTCTTAACACTTGTGCTGGGAACTCTCAAATCTCCAGTTTCAGACAACAAGTATGGATATTCCTGTTTAATAAGTTCAATAAGCAACTTCCTTTGTTCTGAACTTAATTCCGAAACATTTGTTGGGAACGAAACTATATCAAACTCAACAACAGGGTTAATTTCACTTTCGGGTTTCAAATCTTCATTTGCTTGGGTTTTAATGATCTGAGAAGATTTTGCCTGAGAACTTTTCGAAGATAATTTCCCTTTTGAATGTGAAGACTGACCAGGAAGAATTTTAGGTTTTCTTAGTATTTTTTCAGGGTCTGGCACTGCTGCTACAGGCTCGATATCTGGATTTTTCCTTGTTACTGGTCTCTTATTTGATGGTGGAGGATTTTTTGGAATTTTAGGTCCTTTCCCTTCTTTCTTAGGAGCCATAATTACTACACAGGAGTCGCCCGGTGAATAATCACAATCTTTAGAAAATGTCCAAAATCTTGTTCACCATCAAGATCTGAATCTAAATTTGTCATTTCCCCAGGGAAGTTATCTTCGTTTCTTCGCTCCCCGGCAACGGTGCCAAAAATGTTAGTCCCTAAAGTTGCACTCAACTGGTAAGGGGAAGCTAGGGCATCATTGATTTTATTGCAAAGTATTTTGAGGATTTTATGATTTGGTTTTGGTATAATGGTTGAAAACTAGGTCAAGCTTACAGCATGGCATGAAAATCAAGATTAAAACATTGCATATCCCATTGGCTGAGTAATAGGTACATACATAGATGGAGTAAACTAATTCAAGAAAAAGGAAAGTGAAATCTTCAATTTGTCAATTTCACAAAGTTTAGTTTCAATATATTATAAAGAAACAGGGGTATCAGCTTGAAATCATTACTTGAAAATTATCTCTACAGTGAAATCTTCATTGTATAAATTAACATTCAAGAACCAAAAGCATTGCAATTTGAATAACAAATGCAAGCATGAAAAATGAAATAACAGAGTAGAAAAGAGAAGGTCTAACCATCCATATGCCTTTGCTATTAAGTGTCAATTGAACATACATGCCTTTACAATAATCTCCACAAAAAGTCTCTATAGATCTCCAAATTTTCAACCTCCCTATGGTCTGTCTTCTATCTATTTAAACTAGCTATAAAACTTCCAGATTCTATTATCTAGGACAGCTTTAAATGAATAGAATCAAAAAGTATCCAGATCCTAAATTATTTCACTCAAAATGAGCTTCTACGTCCAAAATAGTCCACAGCTCAACAGCTTGATATAACAAACATTGCCAGCAACACATTTGACTCTACAAAATAGGGATCTTGTTTGAATCTGTAAAGCAGATCGAAGTCTTAGCATCTCCTTGATCAAAAAGAGTAAGTATTTGCCATATCTCCTGGAGCACCTTTAAACAAAATTGTAACCAATCTTCATGTTACCTTTAAGATAAAAGCGCAACGATGGCTTTGGAGTTTTTCTGCTTGAGCTTCATGGTTAACACAACATTGTGCCAGTAAAGTCTGAAATTGATTTCCTTGAGTTCCTTAAGCAATGCCCTTTGCTCCTTCTTCTTCTTTTTAAGACTTTGAATTCTTTCCTGCTGGCGAGCTTTCCACTGTTCTATCTGCATCTTTTCCTTCTTTAATTGCTTTATGGTTTTCTGAAATTATTTAATCTTTTCCTTATCGGTTCTTATTTCAACCCTGAATCCTGAACAATCTTCAGAGGGTGCAGTTTCATTTAGATGTAAAGTAACACTAGGTTCTTTGGCTTTAACCTGGTATTTTGAGATCAATTCTGAGCTATGTTCTTCTTCAGAACTTGATGAATCCATAGCTCCAGGTACATCTGGTAAGTAATCTGAATATTCCAAGTAATACTATTTTTCTTTAGGGAATTCATTGATGCCTTTAGCCATCTCTTTAGCCTTAGATAATCTAGTTGAAGCTCTCATTACAGGGCCTATAGGTGGTGTAAGTTTTCCCTTTCCTTTGCTGACAGATTTCTTGGGAAATGGAGTCTTTTTTTCTCTTTTCCTGGTGCTTGTTTCAACATCCTCAGAATCATCTTCTATGATTATGGTGTTTTCTTCTTTAATTGTCAGATTGAACATTGCTTTTGAGTTCAGCCTATACTTATTAGTATCCCTGGTTGAATTTCTCTGAGGTTTTTGTGATACACACGCACCTTTTTTCCTTTTTCCTTTGACTGCAACGTTCCTTTTGTTGGTTGTTGGCATTTCAGACTTGACTGTAGTTTGAGAAATGAGATCATTATCTGACTCTGTCTCCTCTTTGACATCTTCCTCAAGAAGCATTTCAATTTCGGGCTCCCATCTAGGTCTCTTACTCATGCTCCTCTTATTTACCTTGATATCAAAAGATTCGTCTTTCACAGGGTTTTCATCATAAATATCTCGACTTTGTTTAACAGTTTTCCTCCCTCTGCTCTTTTTCGGCTTATTAGATTGAGTGATAGGTTTTAATGATTTCGTGAGCCAATTCCTGGGCTTTTGTAATTCATTCAGGGCAAACATGACTAGGGTTTTAATCAGGACTTGATGGAACAAACTACCTTTGGCATTAATGGAAATCGACTGCACTTCCTTGGACATTTTTGTCAAACTTTTAAGCAGGAAATAAGGAAGGTTTAAAGGGTAGTCACTGTTTAGATGCATCAGTATTCTGATATGGTAGATGTAGACCAAAGAAAACCTCCCCTCGCAGGTGATGTATCTGTGAATCACCACCAGAGCAGTGTGCCATTCAGGTCGAACCCAGCTGCAAGGTATTCCCTTTCTCCAATATGGATTTTGCTTGTCTGGAAGTAGGAATTGATTTACAAATTCGGTAACCACATGCTCCTTCTTCCACCATCTTTCCCCTCCAACCACGAGCCTGCAAGCCTTAGCTATAGTTTGCTCTGTCACCAGCATCAACATTTTACCGATTTCAACCTCGTGACCATCGAAGTTCAAAGAAAATTCCATTGAAACCTGCTCGTCATAACCTTGAAATGTGGTGAGGAACTCAAACCACCCGACATCTCTAAATCTTTGGGCCATCTGAGGGTAGGCTTCAAGAAGTTCAGCACCTTCTCGTTCGATTCTGGCAACTTGTCCGTTCCTCTTTGGCACCATTAAACTAAATTCTTCAACTGTCGCCCTCGGGTTCCAAATTCCCTTCCTGCAATTGTTGATATATACCTATTTATTTGAATGGATACCTATATTTCTCCCTGCAAGGCTGAACTAAACCAACTCGAACCGGTCACATAATAATCATTAAACAACATGTGATTTTTAAATTAACCCTCCACACATGCATAGCAATTATGTTCTGAACTTGTTGGATTTAGAAATGATTACCAAACTCTCGTGGGAACACACGAACTCTTAAATCATGATCTTGTTATCATAACTAAATCGGGATAGCAGGCGCACGTTATGGCATGATTATTTGGCGCTACGGGAATAGGCTTATTCCCGCATTTGACAACTTGAAATTTGAAAATTCCAACGACATAAAAGGAGACACTTCTAGTTTAAACAATGTTTTTCATAATCAAAACTCAAATAAATCATCAAAGATTATAATGCAAACCATGAAACATCCAAAATCTAAAAAATGAAAATAGTTGAAAGCGGGAAATGAGGGATGGGTAGGGAGGGTTTAGGACAAGGGTTTCTCACTTACACCAAGACAAAATTAGAGACTAACAGGAGAGTTGGACACAAGTTGATCTTATTCCACATGATAAAATCATTTATTCCTAGATTGAGTTTACTGTTGCATTAAGAAAGAAATTTTATCCATTAGCTTATATGAAAATATCAATGATTTCTTGGAAACATTTAAGACAAGGGAAAGGGAAAAAAGTTCAAGCTTATACACAAGAATTTAATAGGAAGGCATTATCTTTGAGAATTCCATTACATACTTCTGAATCTCTTCTAAAGTTTATTGGTGGTATGCACTCATATATTCGCCATACTATATTGATGTTTAATCCTACTAATATTGATGAAGTATCAGTATAAGCTACTCATATTGAAGCTAGAAAAGGAAAACATGTTGTTGAGGTTGTGTCAAGAGAGCCACATGAATTCGAGGAGCAGTCAAAGGGAAAAGGGAAAAGTAAGAAGACAACTACAGTGAAGAAGGATGAAGAGAAGAATCATACATGTTCTCAGTGTGAGAGGAAAGAACATGATGAGAAGCATTGTTGGAAGTTGCATCCTGAATTGAAACCAAAGAGGGCTCAGCCTAGGAAAGGTAAAAAGAAGACCGTGACCATAGTTTAGGATCTTGGATCAGATTCCGAGGATGAAACTAAGGTTATAACTATGGGCATGAAAGGTAAATATTTTGTTGCAATTTTCAGTTTGCATACTTCTTCTACAAAGTCTAAAGTAATCCCTAATGGAAGGAAAAGAAATGACATGTTTCATTTACGAGTTATTTCAAAGCATACTAATATTGATACACTTGTTGATAGTGGATCGCAAGTAAATATTATTTCAAAGCAACTTGTTCAAAATTTGGGATTGGAAACTAGGCATCATTCGAGACCGTATCCTTTGGGATGGATTTGTGATAATGCTCAAGTACAGGTAACTAATAAATGCAATTAACGGTTTGCAATCACATCCATTTTCATTGATGAGGTAGATTTAGATGTGGTTCCACTTGACATTTGTGGGATGGTTTTGGGAAGTCCATACTTGTATGAGAGGAAGGCCATTTTCTACAGGGGACAGAACAAGTATCATATTTTCAAGCATGGGATTGAGTTCACTATGAGATCTCATCAGATGAAGACTAATTTGATAGTTTTCACTACAGGGCACGTGAAAATGCTAGTTAATGCTAGTATCCAGGATCCATATTTTTAGGCTATGGTTGAAATCAGAGCAAGTCCTTTGGTTGAAATTGTTCTTGTTAAGAAGGGAAAATATGTTGATGGTTCATTCTCTTTTACATATGTAAATGTAATGTCCCAATTTTGGGACATTATTACATTACAGAGTGTTATGCCTAACAGAGTAGCCAGATAGGGGTGACAGTGAGTTCAAGAGATATTGAGGGGTTTTATTGGGCCCAACTTGCATTATTCATCATATTTCATCATCAGGATCTAGTCTGCACAACTTGGATTTGGTTCCATTGCATTCTGACGATTTATGTAATTTTGAGTTATTATGGGTCATATTTTAATTAAATTCACTAAGAAGGTCATAATGGGCACATTACTTGGAGAAACTTCTTAGTGTAATATCTGATTGGAATCAGGAGGAAGAGCACTACAAGATAAGATGATGAGAAGTGAATTTCAGTGGCCATAGAAGCCATAAGGATGGATAAATCACTTTTTAGAGTTAAAATGGTTAATTAATTAATTAAGTGATTTAATCAAGGAATAATAAAATAAAGAAAAAGTCACTTAGAGAGAAAAGGTGAACACGAGGGGTATAAAGGAGAGATAGGGGCCTCTATTCTCTCATTATGTTGATTGACTATTTTGCATTCGACCTCTTGGCTTGGAGAACTCTTAGAGCCTTTGGGGGTTTGGAGTAAACCCTAGTTGGATTGGTTTCAGTGGTGAGAGAACCACCCTAGCTAATCAAGGTTGGTTTCGGTGGTGAGAGATCTACCCTAGTCAAGTTAGTGGAAGGACCATACAGGTTCTTCATTGGGGGAGACATTATATCTATCTTGCAGAGTTTTGCTACAATTGGAGGGTTTCTGCAAAGCTAAGGTGCATTATTCTTGGCAGAGGAATTTGTGGAGTGTTGTAGACACCGGATCTAGGAGAGATCTCACTTCATAGTTGATAATTATCACCAGGGCACCTCTTTGCATCAGTATTTGAGGGTATTCATCAGGCCATTCATTTCTTCTACCAGTGGGGTGCATTTCCAGTTGAGGAGGGCTCATTTTCCCTTAGATATTTTGTGTTCTGGAGAGAAATACTTTTCCCAATAGACTAGAGCTTTGGCATTGGGATTTCTTGCAGAGGATTGGAAACCATATTCTTGGAGGCCGAATTATTGGTCTATTTTCAGCTAGGAGGGCACATATGTTCTTAGAGGTATTGTCGTTTGGGGGTCTTCCGGTTGAGATACTACTCAAATATTGCTCATACCTTCTTGTCATAACCCGATCTATCTTCCCACAGAGTATTGTTGAGGTTTGAGGCCATCAGAGAGGGGGTCATACTTTCCTTGGACCATTCCAGCCAAAAAGTGTGTATTGTGAGAGGGAGGACATCACATTAAGTAGAGGGTATCAATTGGGTTCCATTGTTACTTGGTGCTCATCTTGGGAAGGCTTTTTGAAGCCTAGATCTTCATCTCTATCTTGTATTGTGGAGGCGTCATCAACCACCCACTCTATTTTATTATATGCATTACAAATCTGCTCCATTTTGTATAAGGTCAGCTATCTATGATGAATAAAAATCAGATCTGAGGTATTTGTGTCTATTTGTTATGCTATTTGTCTTGCATCTTGTTGATTATATGTCATTGCAATATCTACATCAATTAATTGCTGCAAACACACATTCCAACCACAATATTAAACCCTAGCGCAACTCAAGAAAACAATTCTACTAAGTGTTTGATGAAATACTACAACCAAAAAACACATTAAATCTCATTGTTCCGATCAGATCTAGTTGGGAATTTTACAGTGGTATCAGAGCTGGTTTTCCTACCAGCCTATGGGGAAAATCAATGAGGAGTTATGTCAGATTATGTCCACTAAAATTCAGCGGTGATAACTTGCACTTCTACCTCCAGATGCACTAATAGGGAGGAAATTTCATATCAGATATGGAGGACAACATGAGGGATATTCGTAATATGCCTGCACAGGGGCGACAACAATTGTGATAGGCTATGGAAAGCCTTCAAAACAATAAAGGGATCAATGGAGCTAATGAGGAGTTTACATATTGCTTGAGGGATTATCAGGAGCTTAGTCTGACATTTCATACAGACATGTCATTCAAGTATTTTTGCACCATCAAACATCCCGAGTTGTATGAACCCCAACTATCAAGGGACAAGAAGGGGAAGGTGCACATTATTGAGGTACACTATGACAGTGAGGATGAGGAGGTGCATGAGAATGCAACCACAAATGCCTATTTAGAGAGGTCAAATGAGGCCAATGACTACTGCACATCTGAGGGACAGTTGGATGGATAGGATGATAGCGCATGTTCTTCATCTTCCCTACCAGGCAGTGTTGAGACTTCAACACTTTAGCATAGTGATGACACTTGTGAGGATTCATATGTCTTGGCACTTGGACATGATGAGATTAGGTGGTTGGATGACCAACCGTTGGGTATAGACATGGCTTCTGGGAAGTCATGTATGGAGGATGATGAGCTTTCTATGATGACAGTGACACATTTTTCATCTTCTCATACACCTATGATAGCCACATCACATGAGGATATCAGTGGAATTTATGATCTGGTGGAGGAGCCTTGCATGAGGATTGTACTCCATGGACATATGGATATGTAGATCCAGGAGGAGAGGCATGACTTGGATCTAGTTGATGAGATACATATCTATCAGTATGAGGAGTGTGAGCCACCTCTATTGGAGATTTTGTTGTTTGATCAGGTCGTGGAGACTGAGAGTTTGATGAGATACTCACTTCCAAGACTAGTCTACAGTGATGAGGATGCACTCCTTAGTGTTCAGGATGACCATATCTCATGTCTGGACACATCTGTATGGGATTTAGGTGGAGATGATATTAGCAAAGTGAGTGCACAGAAGGATACAACTGCTCATACAGGTTACAATGTGATTTAAATAGGGATAACAGTTGGTGATGGTGTGTAGTTGCATACAGAAGGACTCAATAGCACAGTAGACAATGGGTAGTTCAATGCCTTATCTTTTGAGGAGTGTGTTGTTGGGGATTCCATTGTTGACACTAGCAGTGAGAGGCATGAGGTAACACCTCAGGAGGATTGTGATCAAGAGTCACAACACTTGACATGACAGTTGAGAGTCAGTGAGGACATGATCATAGTAGCCACTAGATGCATTGATGACACACACGCATTGGTGGCAGATTATTGTTGGAGGGACTTGATGGCACAAGATAGTTCATATGGGGGACTTGACATTGATGACTTCCATACACTCGGGGAGAGAGTGATTGTGATGAGGACCGACTACCAGCAGTTGTTGATGGATAGGGATTACTTATTGGAGGTTGGCGAGATGTATCACAAGGCACTGAGGGAGTAGGAGGTCGAGGTGAACCGATTCACTCATGAGTTGGTGAGCACATGGAGATTCTTGGAAGGCACACATACATCCCTTCAAGAAACAAGGTCCAAATTAGAGGATCTCCTTGAGGAGACTAGTCAAAGATCCACTACATCTATCTCAATAGAGAGTCTAACATATCATTCATCCACATTGCTAGAGGATGTTGGTGGTTTAGCAATAGAGCACCAGTTGATGGAGGAGCATGAGGAGTAACCAGGATCACTGATGAGTATGGAGAGATATGATCAGAAGATGCAGGAGGATGTCCATGGGTCTTAGGGACCACTCTTCACGAGGGGTTTTGAGACAATTGGTCATGCATATGCTCATGGGAATTCCAGAGCTAGTGATAGTTATGAGGACACTTCCATTTGTGTTCCAGGATTGACTGACCTTCATATAGAGGTTGACCTAGTAGTACACCCAAGAGCCATGAGGTTGCAGGAGTATACAGGATATTACATGAGTGTGCAGGGACATACAGTGATGAGTGTTAGTTCACAAAGACATATAGAGGTGTACAGTGGGATTTAGGAGGACGCACTTGATTGCAAGGAGGAGATGTACTTCGTAGAGCATGGAGATTCCTCTCTCTTGCAACAGTATATAGATCTGGGAGATCACCTTCACAGTAGAAGCAATAGTGATGATGGATGGAGAGTGATTTACCCGTGGAGATACCTATTGTTGTACCCGATGGTTGGTGTTCAGTGATGAGTACAGGCGATTATTTACCATGGGTGCCAATGGATGAGCTTTTGGTCAAGTCCTTGGGATTAACCAAATCATATGATACTTTACAGTCCTATAGTTGGTTGCAGATATTTATGATAGCCTTTCTTGATACCTTCATCATTGACAACAACACAGGGGAAGATAGATAGTGACAGGGGGCATGGAGAGTTGGTATGTTGAGACCACCTGACGTGAGTGTCTTTATTGCATACAATGGGATAGGGGTGGATCATCAGAGATGAATAGTTGAGGCCTTGGGCATGATGAAGAGTATCTTAGGCCATGGGATAGAGGATATCTCAGAGGTTGATACATATTCAGATTCTCATTGGGATGAGGATGGAGGGCTTTCGACAGTTACCAATAGGGCACATCAACATTTAGTGGGGATTGGAAGTGATGGACTTCCAAATTTGACATGGGATTTGGGAGTCCATTTGGTCAATAGTTTGCTTCATCTTATGAGGATCCATGAGTGCAGGATCCATTATGTACGCTTTGAGCAGACAGTCATGATCATAGTAGTGTAGCATCAACATGATGGTCCCTGTCACAGACTAGCATGGGACCCTAGGCTTACAGGGTTGGGCATTTCAATGACTGATGGAGATGAGTGGATATTTGCATGGGGAAGTCACTTTGACTTTCCAGTGAGCTTCAGTATTGGGGGGAGCATGTCACTTGTTGGTGATTCATTGAGGTATTGTAGTACCTCACTATGGAAACAACATGTTCAGTCGGTGGAGGTCATGTTGGGGTTGGTACGGTCTTGGAGGACAAACTCATTTTGGGTTGAGACCATGTGTTATTTGTAGGAGACTCGTGGTATTAATATGTTACATGACTATATTTCACGAGGCATTGCAGTTCACATTTTAATATGGGATATAGGGATTGGAGTGCTTGGTACTTCAACGTTTGATGGAGTTGAGTTTCAAGTATAGTGGTTGCTCAGGAAGTTGACTAAGATTCTTTGGCTATAGATCATTCTACTCATCAGGAGCATGTGGGTGTCATGCATGGTGAGCACTTGGAGAGGCCACATCTTGAGGGGATTCTACCTTGTATCACACAGGTGTATATAGGACCTCAGTATCATATGTAGTTGGATTCATTTATTGCTTGAGGATAAGCAATATTTCGGTAGGGAGGACTATAATGTCCCCATTTTGGGACATTATTACATTACATAGGGTTATGCTTGACAGAGTAGCCAGATAGGGGTGACAACGAGTTCAAGAGATATTGAGGGGTTTTATTGGGCCCGAATTACATCATTCATCATATTTCATCATCAGGATCCAATCCACACAGCTTGGCTTTGGTTTCGTTGCATTCCGACGATTTTCGTAATTTTGAGTTATTATGGGTCATATTTTAATTAAATTCACTAAGAAGGTCATAATGGGCATATTACTTGGAGAAACCTCTTAGTGTAATATCTCATCAGAATCGGGAGGAAGAGCACTATAGGATAAGATGATGAGAAGTGACTTTCAATGGCCAGAGAAGCCATAAGGATGGATAAATCACTTTTTAGAGTTAAAATGGTTAATTAATTAATTAAGTGATTTAATCAAGGAATAATAAAATAAAGAAAAAGCCACTTGGAGAGAAAAGGTGAACACGGGGGGTATAAAGGAGAGATAGGGGCCTCTATTCTCTCATTATGTTGATTTACTATTTTTCATTCAGCCTCTTGGCTTGGAGTGCTCTTAGAGCCTTTGGGGGTTTGGAGTAAACCCTGGTTGGATTGGTTTTGGTGGTGAGAGACCCACCCTAGATAATCAAGCTTGGTTTTGGTGGTGAGAGATCCACCCTAGTCAATTTAGTGGAAGGATCATACAGGTTCTTCATTGGATTTCATTGGGGGAGACGTTTTATCTATCTTGCAAAGTTTTGCTACAGTTGGAGGGTTTCTGCAGAGCTAGGGTGCATTGTTCTTGATAGAGGAATTCGTGGACTATTGTAGACACTGGATCTAGGATAGATCTCAATTCAGAGATGATAGCTATCACCAGGGCACCTTTTTGCATATGTGTTAGAGGGTATTCATCGAGCCATTCATTTCTTCTACCAGTGGGGTGCATTTCCAGTTGAGGAGGGCACATTGTCCCTTAGAGATTTCATGTTCTGGAGGGAAATACTTTTCCCAATAGACTAGAGCTTTGGCATTGGGGTTTCCTAACCCTCGATCTACCTTTTGGAAGTTTCTTGTAGAGGATTGGCAACCATATTCTTAGAGGTCGAATTACTGGTCTATTTTCAATTAGGAGGGCACATCTGTTCTTAGAGGTATTGTCGTTTGGGGTTCTTTCGATTGAGCTACTACTCAAAGATTGCTCATACCTTCTTGCCATCACCCAATATATTTTCCCATGGAGTATTGTTGAGGTTTTAGGCCATCATAGAGGGGGGCATACTTTCCTTGGACCATTCCAGCCAAAAAAGTGCGCATTGTGAGAGATAGGACATCACATATAATAGAGGGTATCAGTTGGGTTCCAACATTACTTGGTGTTCATCTTGGGAAGGATTTTAGAAGCCTATATCTTCATCTATGTCTTGTATAGTGGAGGCATCATCAACCACCCACTCTATTTTATTATATGCATTCCAGATCTTCTCCATTTTGTATAAGGTCAACTATGTTGAATAAAAGTCAGATCTGAGGTATTTGTGGCTATTTCTTATGCTATTTGTCTTGCCTCTTGTTGATTATATATCATTTAAATATATACATCAATTAATTATTGAAAACACACATTCCAACCATAATATTATACCCTAGCGCAACTCAAGAAGACAAATCTACTAAGTGTTTGACGAAATACCACAACCAAAAAACACATTAAATCTCATTGTTCCGATCAGATCTAGTTAGGAATTTTACAGTATATTCAGTTTTGTCATTCAGTTTATTATTAATCAATGCAATATGGTTAGCTACTGCAACAATGAATGACGATGTTTGTGAAATCAGGGGAATGGTTAACTTGGTCAACGGTGTTGCTTCAGTCTTAGTTATTATTGTGATGAATCAAGTGCTTGTTATCCAAGTAGGAAAGATGGATGATATTGGACAAGTGAGGTGACAATATCCTCACTTCATTTATGAATAATCCATACTTTTGGAGGTCCAAAAGTTCTTCAGTGGGGAGGTGTGATCCAGGAGGATCTAGGATGCTAAAAAAGATCTAACAGGATCCAGAATGCTAAAAAAATGATTTTCTCAAATTCTCTTTAAAAAAAATTCATTGTGTAGAGCTAGATGATAGCTTTCCAATGACACAAAAATTGCCTCAAACAAATTTTGTATGAAGAAGGTATCATCGATCAAAGTTGTGGTCAAACAGGTCGAAAGTCAAAGCAGGGGTTCCACGTGGCAAGACCACAGGATGCCACATGGCATGTTCGTAAAGGTCGTACAATTGACAAAATGATTTCATGTTGATGTCAATATGGTAACGTGGCAACACAATTGGCACTAACCTCCCCCATCTCATTTTCATCCTTCAGGGCTGGCACGACCTTCCGATCTAGGATCGTTCAAGTTGTCAAGTTGAATGACTCGTCAGGCTCATGATGGAACCGATTTCAACTTTACACAAGTCCCCTTCTATTCCTTGGCACCCATGATGTGGTACATGTGGACCCTTTCCTTAGCACTTTTCAACTATTGCGCCGAATTCCTTAGCTCTTGCTGCTAAGCTCCTCCTAGATATGACCACGGATTGCGACCGTGGGTCAACTCCCTTCGTGATCTCTTACTTCGAGACTTTCGCAAACTACTTCGTCCCTTTTTCTATTTCTGAAATGGTGAATGGTTCGGGACCAGATGTATAGTCCTCATTCCTTTCGTGATAAATGACTGTGATCGAATCGCGAGATCATGTTTCACGAGTCCTGTCTCCCCTCGAATCTACTTTTCCGACTTACTAATCAACGATGTGTTGATCCTTTGCCACGCGTCCTTCCAGATCCAATGGCCTGGATTAATATCGCTCTTCGTGACTTCACGAAGATCCTTGTCTACTCTCGGTAAACTTTATGAAGTTATTTTTCCCGAACCTCTCGATCTTCTGCCACCTGTCTCCTCCTTGAAAATGGGCAATTTCTCTGTCTTCAGGACTTCAGCAGGTCCTTGAATCCTTTATGCAATTAGCACAATTTCCCTTTCGAGACTTAGACTGTTCTTGAAACTCCTTTTTGCACTCCTTGCAGAGTTCTGCACGGACTTCCTTCTGTGACTTTGCTTGGCTTGAAAACCTCCAAGGTTCCAAGTTCTTCTGTTAACTTCTCATGCCCTCCTAGCAGTTTCTCACCCTTCCTTCTGAGCTTATAAGGTGAACTCTCAATACCTTAGGTGCACTCCTTGCACTGGCTCATTTCTTCGATGACTTGTCCCTTGGCATTATGGAAAGTTTTAAGGCATCTCCTTTCCTTTGTCGATGCACTTCTTGCAAAGCCTTCCTTCACCAAAATGTTCAGCAATTTTGGGATTCTTTCATACCCTCAATCGTGTAGTTCCTTAGTATGCCTACATAAGCTCAATTCCCTCCTGGCAGAGTATTCCATAGTGTTCAGTAACTATGCGTTGTGTCTCTCTCCACATAGTATTTATTTTCAAGGGATGTAACCACCTTGAAATTTTTCCTTGAGTCTATAAGTAAATTTGGCGTGCCCACATGGCAGCGTCTCTTCTGACTCTACTAAGTTCAGACCCGCACTCCTTGCGTCGGCTTACAGAGTTTTCTAGCTTTGTCGTGCACTCCTTGCACTTAGCCTAGAGAACCAAACTTAACTTAACACACTCGTGGATAGAAAATTGTATCTCTATCCCTGCAAACGATTTCTAACATCCATCTACAATTCACAAACATGTAAAAGACACTGACAACACAACATCCATTACACAAAAAGATAAAATAGGAAAAACTGTCATTTTCTATTAATGATGGAATGCCAATTTACAATGGTGGATTCATAGCTACAACTAAGTCTTGGGTCTCTGTATCTCTCCTTGATATCTGAAACTGTCTAACAGTTCGCCACCCAAATTCCTAACTCAACCAACCCTACTTTTCCTACAATACAAAGATTTATACAAGAGGGGTTATGTGAGCTTCCCTCACAAGCTAACAAATGGTGTCAACTCACCATCCCTAAGGCTTATCGAAAGGCCAAATTACAATGATGGCAATTATTCTCTGAATCGGATGCAAATCCATTTTGTCGTCAGCCTATTAATGGCGACCTTATCTCCAGCTTGTGCGAAAGCATGATTAGGCTCTTCCAGCTTGTCTTCAATTAATGCCTGGATCCTGCCTTGGATTCTCGAGGCAAAAACGAGAGGATTGTTGAGCAAAAGATATGAAATGATCTTACTCAAGCATTTTCAAACTTTACTTGGATAAATCAAAGTAGACGGGAATATCACCCTATGTTTATAGCCAACAAAAATAACATCCTGACTCACAATTATTAATTATGAGTGCTTAGGCTAGTCTTTTATCAACAAAAAGCTTACTGGAAATTCACTTTTTATGTGATTTTCTGAATATAACAGTTGTTGAAATAAATGTAAGAACAGAAGTAAAGACACCAAGATGATAATCAAGACAGTTGAGACATAAAGCAATTCTTTATTTCATTCCAATTCACCAAAGAGTCATTTTCTTTACAAAATCTCATACAGAAATCTTGGACCAAAGTAAAACTTAGACATCCCTAATGGAACATACAAAAGGACCTCTGACAGAAAACCAAAACTGAATTCTAAAAGATGGATCCGCTTGCCATAGATTGTTGCCCACTTGAATCTGCACAGTAGCCTTTATCAGTCATGAAAATTAATTCACCAATAGACAAGTCTACACAGACTATCAAAGATAGATCAACACCTATGAAAAACAAGTGTTTGAATGATTTGATTTAGCCCTGAATATTGTTGTCTACAATAAGACCATGCTATCACAAAAAAGAATTAGTTTGTGATGAATAAATGAATGAATGAAAACTAAGCTATCTCAACATAACTCAAAGAGCAAACCTTAACATGCTTTTGCTTCTATCCTCCTTTGTTCCTCCCTTTCTTTTTGCTTTTAACAAATTAGAATTGGTTGAAGTAGTTGAACCAACTCATTCGTTAAGTTAATTAAAAGACTCAACTAACTTTAGTTAGGGGGAAAAGTAATAATTATAATTAAGGCTCATAATTAAATAATAATTAGTAGGTGGGACACCTTGTAACTCCTTTTGGTTCATAACAATCATAACATAACCATTAGTTAAGAAAAATACACCTCGTTGTGCCTCCCATCAACATATTCACTTTTGGCAATTAAAACTCATGAAATTTGAAATTATTTCAAGATAATACTCATATATCAGAAATAAACATGTTGTCCAAAGATCCCCAAAGTCAACTGTCATAAAACAATAGATAAAATAAAATAAAAATAGAAACCATATTTTCCAGTCTGTGATGAAACCCTTCCTTGATTGTTGTTGTCACCTCTTGATTTTCCTGAATTTACCTTTGGTTGTGCAAATCCTTTAGGCCTAATTTCACTGATCACGTGGGAACAATTGTCCCTTAAATGCATCCAGGAAGACACGGATTTGCCAGAGCCATTGGAGGGTGAGGAAGGGGCAGCAATGACTTTTCCTTTATCAAGTGCATGATGTGCCTCAGTTTTCAATGTCTTGCTAGCATGGGAGGATTGCACTGGCGAGTGGTCAGGAGAAGCTTGGGCAATGAGGTTAATAGGCGAAGGAGCAGGCAAATACAAGTTGGGCAAGCCACGATGTTGGGAGACTGTCGGGTGGACAATCTCCTACCATCCATCATTTTCAGGAACCTCGGGTTGTAATGAGACATGAGGAGGTACAGGGATATCGAGTGCTTGTGGGTCTTGGAAAGGAGGCCTTTCAGGCCTAGGTTGGACTATTCCCTACCCAATACAATTAAAGAATCTAGCATGCAACAATTGGCCAGGCTCTTCTGAATCAACGTCAAAATGTATGGAGAACCTGGGCCTTCTTGGGCCTCGGTTCCAGTTACATCTACTTCTGTTTCCTCGGCCATGGCTTCCTCGACTGAAAAAACTCATCCTACATGCATGATCGATTAGAAAATAGTCTTTTAAATAATCATACATGACAACTCTTAAAAATATGAAATAGATTTGGCTCAGAATGTATCAGACTCGTGCAATCCAATCCATACAAATTGTTTTACTGTTAATCAACGAGCAGGGGGGTGAAAACGATTATGGGATATGTAGGGGTTTGTATTAAGCGAAAATAAGATATAATGAAAGGGGAGAAAACATGGTCATTGTTCAATGAAAACAACAATCAACTGTAAAGCAAACCAAAAAAACCTCACTACAATCCATACAAGACACTGCCACTTTCATCCACTTTAACACAAAAATTCTCTTGACTGTAATCAATCTAAGAACAGAGAGTGAAAAATGAACATGGGAGGTGACGGGGTTTGTAATTAGTGGAAAGTCAAATGATGGAAGGGAAGAAGGACGATTATTGTTCATGAAATTAATTAAGTGATCCACAAAACATTCTGCGAAAGGAGATATGTCAACCATCAATCACTTGACTAAACAATAATTTCTGTGTATTTAACTAGTTCATTGTTCATAATCAAATATCAACATAGTGCCATCACAAGATAGTATGTATTCCACACAATTTGTAAGAGGTGTTGTTCCCTTCATCCACATACTCTGCATTTTATAATAATATACAAACATTACCCATTTTCAATCTGTAAATATCAAAATCAACCACTTCCCATGCATTTCTTCAATCCACCATAATACTCAAAAGTCATGTTTTCAAATTAACAATGAAGTCGCTATCTCTACAATCTGGCCCATCATGTAAATGCAATGTCATTTGTTGAACATATATGACAGTAACCAAAACAATAAAGACCGAAATGCCACACTGAATTGACAATTAAACATACAACGCACAGTCACCATTTAGACCCAACTTATGCATAGGGTAATTCGCCCAAGCAATGTAACTTTGCCACTGTAAAAATAAAAACAATTCAATGTGGCTTAAGGAGCCGGGCCATCTAACCGACATGAAAAAGCCTCGACAACATGCCCTTCATAACAAACGATCGATAAAAATGATTAAGACTCTGTGAAACCCAAGATATCCATACTATACACAGTGCAGAGCCACCCAAAAAACATGATGTAATGTTTCCATTTTACCAAACCAAACACACAGTCACGACAATAGTTCAATTCCTTGTTGGGTCATCAACCCAACACAATATTAATTTGATTTAGCCCAACTGTGATCAATTATGTTGTGCAATTTCAGGCTTAAACAATCATAAGGATATAGTTCCCAAAGTCATCCAATTCAATAATCATTCGGCCCCAAGAGAAACCCACAGTTACCACGACCATTATCTATTTTGCAAACACACGACGCAACATGAGGCAATGTCAAGCATTTTCACCAATGCTAGCTTAAACATTCAAATAATCATTAATGCAAAAACCAGTGACTATGTATCTACCAAACAAGTTGTCACTATTTAAAAAAAATCAACAACCTAACAAGTTGTAGCAATGACGCATACCCACGCATCCCATCGAATCGGGGCAGAGGCCCTTTCCATTAACAACACTGAGCTATCGACATCAGGAGTGTAACTGTGTGCTTTGAAAGTGTAACTGGTAATTTAGTGTTTACCACTATTATAACTGAGCCAGTGACTATATACAAACCAACACAGTTGTCATACAACCAAATGGGCAAGCCTGTTCTCAAAATCGTCGACAATTATACAACCATCCAATCAAAAATTGAATCGTAACGACATGCCAAGATGGTCTTCTTAAATAATTTCCAGAGTGGAGGGCCAAGGTTGTTCCATAGTCAACACAGGGAGAGCAAAGCCACTCTTTGTAATGGAAAAACCTCCAAGGCCACGGTGTATATAGGACGAACCACGACTCATTCATGGTTGGGCATAAATCCATGACAGGGGCCATAACTGAAAGGTAGGGCTCTAGTTTGGTTTGGAAAAGGTTATTTAACGCACGCAGGGTATAACCCTCATGCTCTTCGGTCAACAATCACAACACAGAAGTGAAGACAGGGCTGGGGAAGAACAGGAACCTCATTTCGTGATCCCAGGTGGTGCAATCAACCAATGTCGAAGTGAACAAATCATACCGACACATAAAACATCCAACCACTAAACCCATGAAAGCCAGAGACTGGATTTAGTGACAGTGCGTGAAGATAGTTATTCACCCAATAATAAACAAAAACCCTCCAACCAAACAACAGTGATAACAAAGAGCTATTACCCAGGAATACCAATAACCTTGACGAACTCAAAAATGTTACAGGAAGAATCATCCACTCTTCATTCCAAGAACCTGAATTTCACACAGTTGCAACACTTAGGAAAACACAAACCCATACACCCAAGCCAGTAATCATTTCATAACCAGAGAAGAATCACGAATGGCCAAAAACTGACATACCTGTAATCGAATTCCTTAAAACGAGAGTTGGTCAAGCGGTTCTTCCCTGCAAAAATTTTGGATCATAACCACAGTAGAAATATCAAACAATAGCTCGATTAGGGTGGCGGCGAACAGGAGGGGTAAAGGCGACGTGAAGTAAATGCACGTCGCCTCCACCCACAATTCATTTACTCACAACACATGCCACCCAACTTCCAATTAACACCATTAATTTAACTCTGCGTTGGAATATGCATAAGTTACTTTCCAAATGCGCTTTCCATATCATATATCCAATTTCTTAATATATAACGCAAACAAAATTGCATAACCATTAACGTTCACCACCTTGTCAAATGAACCACCAATGTTCAATATATCCAAATACACCATATGTGGATTGGCCACATAATTCAATTAACCATTGCATAACCATTAATACTATCACCTTGCCAAGTGCACCACCAACATTTCACACCATATGCATATTAAACATGTAATCCAATCACAATTTCATAACCATTTATTTGCTAGCTAGGGCTTAATAATAATCAACAAGTATTTCCATTCATGCAGTATAGTTAGGATAGCTTTAAAATCTTCCTCTTCCAGTTGTTTCTCACTTCCTTTAAGTTATTCACGTGTGATATTGCAGAACTAGGTCCCCTTCCCTTGCATTTGTTCTAATGTTGTGCCTCTCTCAAAACTGCCCTTCATGTAATTTTATTGACATGTTTTTTATGCAAGTGTGATAAGAACAGACATCAATGATATTAATGAATAGCATATGCGGTGGTAACATAAGGAATCAACACTTCATAAGCTCAATTCATAATCAATAACAACAAGATCTTCATCAACCATGTGAGCCGTGTCGCACATCATTTCAACATCAAAATGAACAGATCTGATCTCCAATATTTCAAGGGGTCCCACATACTAGCATTATTTAGTTATTATAATAATAGGCTTTAGCAATACTCTGCGGGCAAAACTTCATTGACAATTTTTAATCATCAACCAACTAGCGACTCCACGGGAAAATTTGTTTCCAACAAATTTAGAACTCACAACTCATGGTTTCACAGACCAAGAACAATAATTTTAGAAGACGTAACCGAAACAATTATGCAACAGGGAGAAGTGAGCAAATTTAATGGAAAAATGACCTGGAATTTGGGAATAACTTATGAAAAATGTTAAGTATGAGGGGGTTTACTCATGTATGCACAATTATTAATCCTGAATCAGCTCTTATCTCAAGGATAAAAATTGATGGCTCTACTCTTTTATTTCTCAATGGATGAAGAAATGGAAAGAAGAAGCGGGAAATAACCAATTTCTTTACAAGACAACAGTGGAAATATATAACAACTTCAAGGGTCCTTCAGAGGACACATCATAACAACTATGTAGGATTGATTGTTATCAACTAATAATGCTTTGCAGGAGTGTCACTGTGGCAGAATTGATCCAACATTCTATCTTGACCAAACACTAAAAGATGATAAAGACAAAAATCACAACAAAAGTAATAATGCAAAAATTAAAACATCAGCAGTAAAAGACTCAATTTGAAAAACGGCAAGGAAAGAAAACTTAACTTAGAAGGCATAAATCAAGGTACTATAAGCGTAGAAAAGAAGCACAAAAATTGAAAGCATAGCTAGGATACTAGTATACAGCAAAATCCAGACAGCATTAGAACTTTTCATGTTGGTTCCTCGCAATATTTCAAGCGAGGGTTGCTAGTGTTGTAGGGAAACAATTGCTCCTATAAATCTTTTGAGATATAAAAATTAGTATCCAAGACAAAATCAATTTGGAAAGGATTGATCACCTGGAAATTTGATGCAATCATCATTCCCTTGACATTCACAATTAGCTCATCAAGATAGAGATGGAGATTGACCAATTCATCGAGAGTCATGTGCATGGTTTTTTTTAAAGCAGTACCTGTATCAAGCAAGCTAAAAAGATGGCATTTGTCAGGCATGGTATCGCAATTAGTAATGAAAGTGGTTTTGTGAACATTTCCCCCTTTTATGTTGATTCTCTTGTAACCAAACAGACTGTCAAGTAAGGGTCTTAACTGTGACTCTACAACCTGTTGCAAAAACATTTCAATATTGAGAGGGGAAAAGGGGTTTCTCATAATCGTTTTTTTGAAAGTTCGAAGACTAATACAAGTTTTGATATTACCAGTGGTCCCCGAGGCCTATTTCCAAATTGAAACCCATTCAGGGTGGGCTGAAAAAAAACATTTCATACCTTAAGAAATCTCTCAAATCCCTTCGAAAGGGTGCTTTTGGTGCAGAGTTAACAAATTCTTTCTTATGCCTAGCCAGTTTCATAATATGTTGAACAAGACCAAGATCAAAACCACGAAGATCCTCATAAGACCAAGCAAAAACCTTTTGAGATTCACCAATTGGTCCGGTGGACCTCATCTCTTCTTTACCAGAACATTGCACCTTTATTTTAACATTGGTTGAAGGTTCAAATGTCCTAATGTTCAGGAGGATGGTTTCAATCACCTTCTTCCGTAACTCCTCTTCTTTTTATTTTTATTTATTGCCTACAACACTCAAAGAAAACGAACTCTCAAGAGGAGTCAAGCCCTCAAGAATCTTATTATTTTCTACAAATATAATCTCCTTGGGCTCAAGAGGTTCATTTGGAATGACAACACGAATGCTCTCATCATTAGGGATGGCCTTCCAGAATCCTTCATTTTCAGAAATGTATGGACGATGCAGAGATTGGAAAGCACAATCAGGCCAAGGAGGCAATAGTTGTTGAGTAGGAGAGGTTGCAAAGACAGCTAACTGATCATCTATTGAATTCAACTCCTTCTTAACATGAGTGATGTTGAATGATAGAAGGTTCAAGACAAGTGCCCAAACAGTTTGGGATTATTGTTCCATCAACTTGTCGCTAGGAGAACATGTCTTACGTATCAGGTTCACAACGCTTAGAATTTCCGAAAACTGAAAGGTGACCACAACCAAGATTAAGGGCGTTCTCAATGCCTAACAACAAAGCTTCGAATTCAGCAGCATTGTTGAACAAGCAAACTCCAACATGTATGACAGATTATGAATTTTTCCTTCAGGGGAAACCAAGATAATACCAGCCCTGTTACTTTTGTTAGAGTGTAAACCATCAAATTTCATACGCCATAATTCATCATCTGAATCAATTCCTTCTAGAGGAATATTATCGTCTTCAACAAAGATGGAATACACTCCTACGTCTTCTTCAATATAGTTTACGCTAGATTGTGGAACACTCTCTATGTAGGGTGAAATTCTTCCTTCTCTAAGGACTATAATATTCTTACCATTCCGAGGAATGGATAAATGTGTCCCATCAAGTGAGAGGTATCCACCTGTTAGGTCTTTCCAATCTCTCCCCAAGATAATTAAATAATTGCTCACACACATATCAATCACCCGAATACTGAGGGTTGTCCTTATCTCAGGGTGAGCACATAAAACCAAGGTTGTAGACTATTATAGGAGAGCATGCTTCTGGAATTTTCGTTTGTACGTGACAAGTCTAACTCTTCCATAATAATATTCGACATCACACTTGGGCCCGAACCGCCATCAATGAGGCAACAATGGGCAATATTATCCATGATATTTACAAAAATACAAAAAGGGTTTTTTTTACAGGGTATCTAAAGTTATGTACACCTACTTTATTTACAGAAGAATCCTCTTCGTCTACCTGTTAGGAAAGATTGGCTACAACGAAAACTTTTCCTTCCATGAATTGTTTCAGATGCATCTGTTGTTCAGGGACGACAACCATGTCTAGGAGGGTTACATCTGCTTTGATGTTGGCCAATTGATTCAAGATATTGTGTAACAACCCTAGTTAAATAACTAATTGTCAGAGTTAAATAATTGTTAAAGGTTTATTAAGTTTAATTAACTATCCTGATGTATATTAGTTAAATAATGATTATTTATTAATAATATTATTTATTTATTTATTTATTGTTTAATGTATATTAATTAATTAATTAACTCATTAAATATTTGGGGAGTGAATTAAAGTCTAATAAATTTTAATTTATGAAAATAAAAACTTAACGTATTGAAGGAGGGTTGGCATTGAATGGAGGGATAAGGTGGTTGGCATTGAATGGAGAGGCAGTTAACGGACGGGGGGATATGAGGGGGCAAAGAAATTCAAGACGGGAATTTGGATTTTGGGGGGCAGGGAGAATTTCTGGAGATGAGGAGGAGATTGTATTGGAGCATTTTTTCAGGGGAGGGATTGGGAAAACTGTATTTTCTGGTTTTGTCTTGAGGAAGTTGTTGGACTGTTACAGGGGAGCATTGGTTGCTGGGAGTTTTGGGCTCGGGGGCCAGGAATCCTCATGGAATCCTGGAGCTAGGGATCCTGATAGGCTCTATTCCTAGTTTGGGCAAAGCAGCGAGGACAGACGGAGTTGGGGAAACAACATCATTGAGAGGTATTTATGTCATTATCGATATGATGGTTCACTATTTTACTAAGCTGTGTATGTTTTTTTTAATATATATGATTTGTATATCAGGTTGCTCAATTATAATTTTCTTTGTTGAACCATGAACTGTTAGTTGTTAGCTTGTTGAATAAAGAATCATAAAAGAAGTTATAAATATCAATTTTATGTATTATGTTAAATTAACTAATTCTAGGTTCTGTTAGATAGGACACTACACATGGTATCAGAGCCAAGTTTAAAAACTTGGACTAGGGCCTACCCACCTACCCACTCACCTTTGAGACCGAAAGTTAGACATGCATAACCAGAATTTTAAACAACCTTTAAACAATCCTTATTGAAGCCTGAAGCAGCCAGAAGTAACCCATAATTGACCCTTGTAACCCTTGAATAACCCTGAAACCACTAATAAAAATTATGAAATAGAATAATATGTAGCAGGAAGGAGTCGTGCAGTTTTGTTCCATCCTCCCATCTCTGGTTTCATCCACCAAACCACATGTTTACTTGTAAGAACCTTCACCTACAAAGGACAGAGAAGGACATCATAAAAGAAGCATTAGATGGGTCAAAATTTGTAATTATAAAAAAAAAAAAAAAAAAACAAACAAACTTAATTTAAAAACAAAAGGTGTCATCCCTTGTAGCAGGGGACTCGAACCTCTGCTACATAGACTCGATCCCAATATGATGTAATCAACAATAGAAATTTAGGATCAATACAAACACAAACCTAGTACAAGCTTATAATAACCATTTTTAAGCCTAAATATAGGGCTCATTAAGAAGCCATTTAACATATAACACTTTCCATTCTTCAAAGAAGTACAAAATCAATTACATAGAATTATTCACCCCAATTCGAGTGGCAGCTAGCATCCAATACCATAACACTAAGACCACGAGCCATATGGAAAGTCTTGTCTCGGGTTTCCAAGCACCACAAGGCACCACCAGATCTCCTCTCAATGAATTTCATTAATGGGCATTGAAAGCCCTTAACTGGGCTTGAGCTGGTTGGCATGGAGGCCCCTTCAAGTAGTGACTATAGCAACACCCGAGAAGCTTATAACATGAAGAATCAGCCCCCATATCTGGTTTGCCCCACTGATTCATACTTTTGTTGTGATGTATTTGACGACAATCCGCTTCAATAATCGGATTCTGCCAGCGTGCGTCCTAGATTGGCATTCAAGGCGCCATTATGGAAGACGTAAGCGCCTACCCAGACATAGGATAATGGTGGGTTTAAGGAATAGCAAGAGAAATGTTGGCTCGACCATTACTTTTGGTCTCATAAGCTCTCACGGAGTTGGGACTTCTCACGGAGTCGAGACTTCTCACGGGTGCATCATCGGCTCTTGTTTTTGTCCCTGTCAACGTTTTAAAGTTGCGTTCAGTCTCAGGTGGAGCTCAATGGACAGGCCCAGGCCTAGTTCCGAGCTCCCGAGCTTATTTAGCACGCAACATCATACAACACACAAGACAGTGCCCAAGTCAACACAATATACAAGCCCGTAACCAAGCGCAAGCGCCAACCTAGCGACCTGCAACCACAACCTGCAGAATATATATATATATATAGTCACCGTAACCAAGCACCAGGCGTACGCAAATACAGTGGGAGGGGGGCATGTAGGTGTTGAATAGGAAAACCCTTACCAGCAATTCCTCTCCTCTGCATTAAGCCTAGTCTGCTGAGAGGGAGAGTGCAGAGAGGGGAGGTGGCCAAATGATAGGCGAAGCAAGGGTTGGGCGCGTAGAGTTTAGGGTTAAGATAGAGAGCCTGGGAGGTGTGTAGGGTTTTAGGCGGTGAATGGATGGTGGGGGGGCACGTGGGCCTCATGCGAGGACCCACGATGCCCGTTTCGAATTTAATTTTTTTTTATTGGTTTAATTTTATGTAA
>ML817803.1:258374-269712 GCA_009831015.1 Picea engelmannii | reverse complement strand
CTTTAGTTAGGGGGAAAAGTAATAATTATAATTAAGGGTCATAATTAAATAATAACTAGTAGGTGGGACCCCTTGTAACTCCCTTTGGTTCATAACAATCATAACAATCATAACATAACCATTAGCTAAGCAAAAGACACCTCCTTGTGCCTCCCATCAACATATTCACTTTTGGCAATTAAAAATCATAAAATTCGAAATTATTTCAAGATAATACTCATATATCCAAAATAAACATGTTGTCCAAAGATCCCCAAAGTCAATTGTCATAGAACAATAGATATAATAATAAAAAAATAGAAACCATATTTTCCAGTCTGTGATGCAACCCTTCCTTGATTGTTGTTGTCACCTCTTGATTTTCCTGAATTTTCTTTTGGCTATGTAGAGCCTTTAGGCCTAATTTCACTGATCACGTGGGAAAAATCGTCCCATAAATGCATAAGGGAAGGCATAGATTTGCTAGAGCCATTGGAGGGTGAGGAAGGGGTAGCAGTGGCTTTTCCTTTTTCAAGTGCATGATATGCCTCAATTTTTAATCTCTTGCTAGCATGGGAGGATTGCACTGGCGAGTGGTCGGCGATAGCTTTGGCAATGAGGTTAATAGGAAGAGGAGCACGTAAAGACAAGTTGGGCCAGCCACGATGTTGGGAGACTGTCGAGTGGACAGTCTCCTGCCATCCATCATTTTCAGGAACCTCGGGTTGTAATGAGACATGAGGAGGTACATGGATACCGAGTGCTTGTGGGGCTTGGAAAGGAGGCCTTTCAGGCCTAGGTTGGACTATTCCCTTCCCAATCCAATTAAAGAATATGGCATGAAACAATTGGTCAATCTCTTCTGAATCATCATCAAAATGTATGGATAACTTGGGCCTTCTTGGGCCTCAGTTCTAGCTACCTCTACCTCTATTTTCTCGGCCATGGCTTCCTCAACTGAAAAAAATCATCCTGCATGCGTGAACGTTTAGAAAATAGTCTTTTAAATAACGATACATGACAACTCTTAAAAATATGAAATATATTTGGCTCAGAATGTATCAGACTCATGCAATCCAATCCATACAAATTGTTTTATTGTTAATCAACGAGCAGAGGGTTGAAAAGGGTTCCGGGATATGTAGGGGTTTGTATTGAGCAAAAATATGATATAATGAAAGGGGAGAAAACATGGTCACTTCTCAATGACAACAACAATCAACTGCAAAGCAAACCAATAAAACCTCATTGCAATCCATACAAGACACCGCCACTTTCATCTACTTTAACACATAAATTCTCTTGACTGTAATCAATCTCAGAATAGTGAGTGAAAAATGAACAAGGGAGGTGACAAGGTTTGTAATTAGCGGAAAGTGAAATAATGGAAGGGAAGAAGGACATTTATTGTTCATGCAATTAATTAAGTGATCCACAAAAGATTCTACGAAAGTAGATGCGTCAACCATCAATCACTTGACTAAACAATAATTTCTATGTATTTAACTAGTTCATTGTTCATAATCAAATATCAACACAGTGCCATCACAAGACAGTATGTATTCCACACAATTTGTAAGAGGTGATGTTCCCTTCATCCACATACTCTGCATTTCATAATAATTTACGAACAATACCCATTTTCAATCTGTAACTATCAAAATCAACCACTGCCCATGCATTTCTTCAATCCACCATAATACTCAAAATTCATGTTTTCATATTAACAATGAAGTCACTATCTCTGCAATCTGCACCATTATTTAAATGTAATGTCATTCGTTGAACATATATGACAGTAACCAAAATAATCAAGACCGAAATGCCACACCGAGTTGACAATTAAACATACAACCCACAATCACCATTTAGACCCAACTTATGCACAGGGTAATTTGCCCAGGCAATGTAACTCTGCCACTGTAAAAAAAAAAACAATTCAATGTGGCTTAAGGAGCTGGGCCATCTAACCGATATGACAAAGCCTCGACAACATGCCCTTCATAACAAATGATCGATAAACATGATTAAAACTCTGTGAAACCCAAGCTATCCATACTATACACAGTGCGGAGCCACCCCAAAAACACGATGAAATGTTTCCATCTTACCAAACCAAACACACAGTCACAACAATATTTTAATTCGTTGTTGGGTCATCAACCCAACACAATATTATTTCGATTTATCCCAACTATGATCAATTATGTTGTGCAATTTCAGGCTTAAACAATCAAACAATCATAAGGATATAGTTCCCAAAGTCATCCAGTTCAATAATCGTTTGGCCCCAAGAGAAACCCATAGTTACCACAACCATTATCTATTTTGCAAACACACAACGCGACATGAGGCAACATCAAGAATTTTCACCAATGCTAGCTTAAACATTCAAATAATCATCAGTGCAAAAACCAGTGACTGTGTATCTACCAAACAACTCGTCATTGTTTTAAAAAAATCAACAACCTAACAAGTTGTAGCAATGACGCATACCCACGCGTCCCGTCGAATCGGGGCAGAGGCCCTTTCCATTAACAACACTGAGCTATTGACATAAGGCGGGTAACTATGTGCTTTGAAAGTGTAACTGGTAATGTAGTGTTTACCACTATTATAACCGAGCTAGTGACTATATACCAACCAACACGATTGTCATACGACCAAATGGGCGACCTTGTTCTCAAAATCGTTGACAATTATACAACCATCCAATCAAAAACCAAATCGTAATGACATGCCAGGCTGGTCTTCTTAAATAATTTCTAGAGTGGAGGGCCCAGTTTGTTCTGCAGTCAACACAGGGAGAGCAGAGCCACTCTTTGTAATCACAAAACCTCCAAGGCCACAATGTATACAGGACGAACCACGACTCATTCATGGTCGGGCACAAATCCATGGCAGGGGCCATAACTAAAAGGTAGGGCTCTAGTTTTGCCTGGAAAAGGTTATTTAACCCACGCAGGGTATAAACCTCGTGCTCTTCGGTCAACAATCACAACACAGAAGTGAAGACAGGGACGAGGAAGAACATGACCCTCATTTCGTGACCCTTGGTGGTGCAATCAACCAATGCCGAAGTGAAAAAATCATACTAACTCAGAAAACCTCTGAGCACTAAACCCATGAAAGCCAGAGACTGGATTTAGTGTCAGTGCATGAAGATAGCTATTCACCCAAGACTAAACAAAAACCCTCCAACCAAACAACAGTGATAACAAAGAGCTATTACCCAGGAAGACCAATAACCTTGACGAACTCAAAACTGTTATAGGAAGAATAATCTACTCTTCATTCGAATAACCCGAATTTCACACAGCTGCAACACTTAGGAAAACAAAAACCCATACACCCGAGCTAGTAATCATTTCATAACCAGAGCAGAATCACGAATGGACAAAAAAATACATACCTGTAATCGAATTCCTTAAAACGAGAGCTGGCTGAGCGATTCTTCCCTGCTAAAATTTTGGATCATAACCACAACAGCGAGATCAAACAATAGCCTGATTAGGGTGGCGGTGAACAGGAGGGGTAAAGGTGACATGCAATAAATGCACGTCGCCTCCACCCACAATTCATTTACTCACCAATACATGCCACCTAGCTTACAATTAACGCCATTAATTTAACTCTACGTTGGAACCTGCATAGGTTACTTGCCAAATGTGCTTTCCATATCATATATCCAATTTCTTAATATATAACTCAAACAAAATCGCATAACCATTAACGTTCACCACCTTTTCAAATGAGTCGTCAATGTTCAATCTATCCAAATACACCATATGTGGATTGGCCACATAATTCAGTTAACCATTAATACTAGCACCTTTCCAAGTGCGCCACCAACATTTCACACCATATGCATATTAAACATGTAATCCAATCACAATTTCATAACCATTTACTTCCTAGCTAGGGCTTAACAATAATCAACAAGTATTTTCATGCATGCAGTATAGTTAGGATAGCTTTAAAATCTTCCTCTTGCAGTTGTTTCTCACTTCCTTTAAGTTATTCACATGTGATATTGCAGAACTAGGTCCCCTTCCCTTGCATTTGTTCTAATATTTTGCCTCTCTCAAAACTGCCCTTCATGTAATTTTACTGACATGTTTGTTATGCAGGTGTGATAAGAATAGACAACAATGATATTAATGAATAACATAGGCTGTAGTAATATAAGGAATCAACACTTCATAAGCTCAATTCATAATCAATAACAACAAGATCTCCATCAACCATGTGAGTCGTGTCACACATCATTTCAACATCAAAATGAACAGATCTACTCTCCAATAGTTCAAGGGGGTCCCACCTACTAGCATTATTTAGTTACTATAATAATAGGCATTAGCAATACTTTGCAGGCAAAACTTCGTTGACAATTTTTAATCGTTAACAAGGACGACACCTCTCCTTCCTTGAATGTGCACCATGCTTGTTGATTAGCTGGCATGTGTTGAGATGGAGCGATGCTCCTGCATCATACTCCACATCGGCAAAAATCATGAGCTCTTTCTCATGGGATTTCCAACATGGCTGAAATCCACCTGGATCCCAAACTTTCTCTTAGAGTTGTCTCTCAGCTCCTCTACTTCGCCACTGTTGTTGTTACATCATCCCCGCTGCTCGTGCAGATCTTCTTTCGTCCAACTTCCTTGTGCTGAACGATTTTGTTGTTTATCTCGACATCAGCTCTCTGATCTCCTTGATCACCTTGTCCAGTTGTTCGATCGGTTGGTTCCTCTATTACAGACTAGCTCGCTGCACTTGCTCCTTGTCAATGGGTGAATCGCACTGATTTCACAAGACATCTTCCTCCTTTGTGGTCTTAGCTTGCCACTTTGCTGCAGTTTTCACCTCTGCAAGCTCCTCATCACTGAATTGTTGCTCATCTACCACTTCTTCTGAAAGATTTGCTCATGTCAATTCTTCGGTTGTTCCCATTTCATCTTCCTCTAGCTGCTCCTCATGTTGGTGTGGTCCTTCATCCACTTCCAACTTAGCTTGTTGGATGTGCACACTTTTCACTACCACTCTCCTCTCAAGAGATTCTAATTCTTTACACAAACTAGCAAAGTCTATGTTGTATGCTTCCTGTTTTGCTACAGACTTCAATGTTACAGTCATCTCCTATTCCACTTTTTGGCTGAAAACGTCGAGTGATTCTGCTGAATGCTCCTCTCCTTCCGTTGGGACAGACATCAATATCCGTTCCTTCTCCTCCATGACAGTCTTTGTTGGTTGTCCTTCTGTCGCTTCTGCAACATCTGTGCTAGCCTCTCCTCGGCCGCTTGGTAGGAATATCTCGACTCCTCCAATGATCAGAACGTCTCTCTGATCTTCCTTCTCCGTGACTTCTAATCATCTTCATTCATGCGACTCACAGTTTTGCATGAATCTCCATCTGAGTGAGGTCTCTCCCCTGCCTCCTCTTCATCTGTTGATGAACTCTTCGCTGAGCTCATCTCTTCTCCCTTTCCCACCTAGCAATCTAGGATGTCTCCTCTACCCACCTGGCAGTGTATGAGATCCATCGATCCCTTCTCATTTCCCACTTGGAAATCTATGAGACTCTTGCCAGATCTATTTTCCTCATGACTAGGGTTTTCAGCATGCCTCAGCCACCTCCTTAACATCTGTTGTTGCCTCCTGGCCAACAAATTTTGAACAGGCCATCTGGTTGTTCTATTCAAAGGCCATCTGTACCTCCAGCGTACCTTTGACTCCTGTTGCATCTTGAATGCAAGCTCCTCCATCTGCGCTCGAATTTCACTGAGCTCCTTGTCCATCTCCACTCTTTTCTTCTGCGACTGGACTTCTCCTCAACCATACTTATGACCGTCGATAGCCATCTTCACCTTCTACCTGCCCTCCTGGCAATTTTTTGCTCACTCTGCAACTTAGAGCATCTAAAGCCTCTCCCTCGCCTTAAATCTATAGACAAGAATTTGCTCTGATACCACTCTGGTATCAAACTATCTCTTTCATTTCCCTTCACCCACACTTTGCGGATGATTTCAAGCTCTGATACTACTCTGGTATCAGACTATCTCTTTCAATTCCCTTCGCCCACACTCTGCGGACAATTTCAAGCTCTGATACCACTCTGGTGCCAACCTCCCCCCTCTCATTTTTCTCCTTCGGAGCTGGCATGACCTCCCGATCTAGGATCGTTCAAGTCGTCGAGTCAAATGACTCATCAGGATCCTAATGGAACCAATTTCAACTTGACACAGGTCCCCTTCTATTCCTCGGCACACACGATGTGGTAACTGTGAACCCTTTCCTTAGCGCTTTTCAACTCTTGTGCCAACTTCCTTAGCTCTCACTGCTAAGCTCCTCCTAGATATGACCACGAAATGCAACTGTGGGTAAACTCCCTTCGTGATCTCCCACTTCGAGACTTTCGTGAACTGCTTCCTCCCTTTTCCAATTTCTAAATCGGCGAATGCTTCGGCACCATATCTACGGTCCTCATTCCTTTCACGATCAACGATTGTGATCGAATCACGAGTTCGGGTTTCACAAGTCTTGTCTCCCCTCGACTCTTCTTTTCTGACTTACGAATCAATGATGTGTTGATCCTTTGCGATGCGTCCTTCCAGATCCAACGGCCTGGATTAATATTGCTCTTCGCAACTTCGGAAGATCCTTGTCTGCTCTCGACAAAATTTATGAAGTTCTTTTTCCCGAACCTCTCGATCTTCTGCCACCTGTCTCCTCCTTGATGATGGGGAATTTCTCTGTCTTCAGAACTTCAGCAAGTCCTCGACTCCTTTGCACACTTAGCACAATTTCCCTTTTGAGACTTAGACTGTTCTCGAAACTCCTTTCTGCACTCCTTGCAGAGTCCTGCATAGACTTACTTCTATGACTTTGCTCGGCTTGAAAACCTCCAAGGTTCCAAGTTCTTCTGCGAGATTCTCGTGCCCTCCTCACAGTTTCTCGCCCTTCCTCCTGAGCTTATAAGGTGAAATCTCGATACCTTAGTGCACTCCTTTCACTGGCTCAGTTCTTTGATGGCTTCTCCCTCAACCTTATGAAAAGTTTTAAGGCATCTCCTTTCCTTTGTTGATGCACTTCTTCCAAATCCTTCCTTCACCAAAATGTTTAGCAATTCTGGGAGTCTTTCATACCCTCAACCGTGTAGTTCCTGGGTATGCCTACGCAAGCTCAATGCCCTCCTGGCAGAGTATTCTAGAGTGTTTAGTAACTATGCGTTGTGTCTCTCTCCACACAGTCTTTATTTTCAAGGGATGTAACCACCTTGAAATTTCTCCCTGAGTATGTAAGTAAATCTTGCGTGCCCACGTGGCAGCTTCTCTTCTGAATTTACTGAGTTCAGACCCGCACTCTTTGCATCGACTTACAGAATTTTCCATCTTTGTCACGCACTCCTTGCACTTAGCCTAGAGAAACATACTTAACTTAACACACTCGCGGATAGAAAATTGTATCTCTATCCCTGCACATGATTTCTAACATCCATCTACAATTCAAAAACATGTAAAAGACATTCAAAACACAACATCCATTACACAAAGAGATAAAACAAGAAAAAATGTCATTTTCTATTAATTGTGGAATGCCAATTTACAATGGTGGAGTCTGAGCTACAACTGAGTCTCGGCTCTCTGTATCTCTCCTTGATATCTAAAATTGTCTAACAGTTCGCCACCCAATTGCCTAACTCAACCAACCCTACTTTGCCTACAATACAAAGATTTATACAAGAGGGGCTATGTGAGCTTCCCTCACAAGCTAACAAATGGTGTCAAATCACCATCCCTAAGGCTTATCACAAGGCCAAATTACAATGATGGCAATTCTGCTCCAAATCAGATGCAGATCCATTTTGTCGCCAGCCTATTAATGGCGACCTTATCTCCATCTTGTGCGAAAGCACGATTTGTCTCTTCCAGCTTGTCTTCAATTAATGCCTGGATCCCACCTTGGATTCTCAAGGCAAAAACGAGAGGATGACAATTCTCCTTCCTTGAATGCACACCACGCATGTTGATTAGCTGGCATGTGATGAGATGGAGCGATGCTCCTGCATCAACAATAGCTGCCATGAGTCACCCATAAATGGAATTTTTGGGGGCCCATGTGGACCAATAAAAAAGTTCCATGTGTCATCCATACAGATGATGTGGCATCTGTAAGATGATGTGGCAGGTGACTGGATGATGAGGTGGAAGATCCATACATTGACGTGGAAAATAGGTGGACCAATGACAACATGACATGTGGACCCATCAGAGAGTGCCACATGGCACTCTCTGATTAGCCAATAATGGCTAAAGGAGAATTAAATTCATTAGGTTGGATGAGAATCGAACCCATGACCTATTGGGGAATATTCCTTAGTATTAAGAACTATCCACCTATCATTGCGCCATACATGCCTCTTGTTAAAACTAACAAACAAATAATATTTAATATTAAACCAATTTAGCTTGAGATTTTGATCGATGGTTTGGCTGACCTAGGCCTATTTAATGGGCATGAAAACCAATGTCGAGGACATGAATTTGCATGCCAGCATTGGAGTTCGTGCGAAGTGAAAATTCCCTTGTTTTGTGTGCAAGAGGTGTTCATAGTTTTGTCTTGCCTTGTTTTGCATGCTATTGAGTTCTTTGAAGGAAGTATAGGGTGTTTATACTCATTTTTCTCAGAATTTCGAGAGGAATTTGATGGTGATGTCTGTTTTGTGTAAAAATTAATGTATGAAAATTTTTAGTCCAATTTTTCATGTATGAGACACATAGTCTCGTTATGCATGCAAAAAGGGGTCTTTATGCACCTGCTTAGGACATACTCGGTTTTATACTCATTTTTCTCATAATTTCATGAGGAATTTAGTAATGACCTTTGTTTCTGGGATTGAGTGACAGAATTAAAAGGTGTCTTCAAAAAAATTGGTATTTGTAAGTCCATTCATTGTAATTTTGGCATTTGAGCATTAAAGAGCAATCTCAATGATTGAAAAGGGACTCGGATACGTAGCCCAAGATGGGTGAACTCCATTAACAAATTGTTTATGTGCCATTTGAATTGTTGTTGATCTTACTTTACTTCATTTCAACATTTTATTTCTCCAAGTTATTCATCATTGTTATTGAAATTAATGGATAAGTAAGACATTCACATGTTATTTTTAAATAGTTAAAGACGATCTTAATTTCCTGAATTTGGTAGGATGTTTATGTGTATTTAAGAAATAGTTGACATCTAAGGATTTTCGGATCATCAACCCTTTTTGCTTGAGTGTGATGCGTCGGGTGAGGGGATATGAGCAGTTCTAATGCAACATAGACATCTGATAGCATATGAGAGCATGAAACTCACAACATCAGAGAGGCTCTACTCCATCTATGACAATGAAATGCTCACCATCGTGCATGCCTTGGTGAAATTCAGAAAGTACTTGGTAGGTGGAAAATTTGTGGTTAAGACTGACAACAATAGTTTGAGACACTTCCTAGGGCAAAAGGACTTAAATCAATGGCAACAAAAGTGGGTCAACAATTTGCAAGCATACGACTTTGACATCAAGTATGTGAAAGGGAAGAAAAATGTGGTTGTTGATGCTCTCTCCAAGAAACCTGATATATGTTCACTTGCATAGATTTCAACTGACTGGAAATCTCACCTCTTGGTAGAGTTTTCCAAGACTAAATTTGCTTGCGAGTTGATGGGTCACAACATACAGGATGATAGGTATAGAGTGGTGGATGACATCATCTACTACAAGGACTGCATATAATTAGTCCCTGAGTCTACAATGAAGGAGAAGATTATGAGGGATATGTATGATGTACCTTTGGTAGGCCATCTTGGATACTTTTAGAATTACATGTAGATCATGGAAAGGTTCACTTGGAAGGGCCTCAAATATGATGTATTGAAGCATGTGGAGTGTACAACTTATCAGCAAAACAAGTCAAAGCAGACTCATCTTGTGGGGTTATTACAACCATTAACCATCTCGGAGCAAAAGTGGGAAAGTGTGTCCATGGACTTCATCACAGGGCTACCCTTAGGTAAGGGGCAGAGACTACATATATGTCGTGGTCGATCGATTGACCAATTTTGCACATTTCTTTGCCATATCCTTAGAATACAAGGCACCAGAGGTAGTGGAGTTGTTCTTCAGAGAGGTATTCAGACTCCATGGGCTACCGAAGTACATTGCAAATGGTAAAGACAACATATTCCTCAGTGTATTTTGGTAGGATCTATTCAGGTTGGCTGGTATAGAGTTGATTCCTAGCACTAGTTACCATCCCCATACAGATGGTAAGATAGAGATCATGAACAAGTGGCTCGAGGTGTATTTGTGTAACTATGTGTTCGGGCAACATAAGGCATGGGTTAACTGGTTGCATTTGGGGGAACATTGTTATAATAACACTTTTCATATTTCCACAGGTATGACCCCATTCTGAGCATTATATAACTATGATGGTCCTTCATTTGTTGATTTGGTGTTTGGGGATAACAGGGATCCCAAAGCAAAGGATTGGATCCAGGAAAGTCAAGACATCCTCAAGGCTCTTAAGCACAATTTTTAGGTGGCACATAATAAACAAAATATTTATGTAGATAGGCGCAGGTTCGAGCGCACATTTGAGGTGGGGGACTTGGTGTTTTTGAGATTACACCTATATAGACAGTCTTCACTGAAGAAAATTGGTGCAAAAAATCTTAAGCCACGCTTTTATGGCCTTTACAGGGTGATTCAGAGGGTTGGTGAGGTGGCTTATGAGCTTGAGTTGCCGAAAGGGAGTAATATCTACAATATGTTTCATGTTTTGTGCTTCAAGAAGGCATTGGGAAAACAAGTCACTTCTTCGAACGAGTTACCCCCATTGGATGAGGAGGGGCAGTTAGTGTTGGTTCCTGAGGAGTTTCTGGAGGTCTGAGAGAGGAAATTATGTAACAGGGTGATCCAAGAGCACCTCATCAGGTGGAGATATTTGCAAGTAGAGGATGCCACGTTGGAAGGTGACCAGATCTTGTAGCATCCAAACTTGCAGTTGCTTGAGGACAAACAATCTCGGGAAGGTAGGACTGTAATGTCCCTTTCCAAATGATCTCCATGGGATTGAAGGAATAACCTAAGTGATTCTCGTAGGCTATAGTCATGGAAGGAAAAAAGGGAATTAATTAATTATTTAATGTCAGCGGAGAGAAAAACAATATTTTTAAAAGTGACATTGAATAAATTAAGTGAAAAGGTGTTTTAAGTGACTTTGAGCTTATAAAGTCACTTTACTTTATTAAAAGGGTAAAAGGGTTAGAAAAAGTGAATGAGGAGTTAAAAGAGGAATGAGGACGCCCTCTC